>JAREIK010001862.1:18029-60529 GCA_029783825.1 Sapria himalayana | reverse complement strand
AATTCATCAATATATATATAGAATACATTTGTATATCATCAGAATGCATCAAAATACTTTGTTTTTGTTATTCTAATTGAATTTTGAGTATTATCAAATATTATTACTAATAAATGAGAATTGTTAAAATATTATTATATGCTTATTAAATAATTATTGTAAACCATTGAAATACAACAATAATATTATTTTATCTATATTTTATAGTCCTCAATTAAAATTAAATAATATTTAACATTTTTATTTTGAGTGTCGACAAGATCATTATAACTGCCAAGGGTTTGTTTTGATTTTGCTGTTTGCTATTTTTAAATTCTTCTTCTACCTTAACTATTATCGTATATTGCATTTTCCATTGAAATTATATAGTCGATATTTGTATGTGAATGTTATCGTGTAAAGTGAAGTTATTACATAGTAAATCATTACAAGTACTAAAATCATTAATCAAAAGTATATAAGTGAGGGTTATATTAATAATTTTTGCTAAATTAATAATTTATCATCCTTCATATTGATTAGGTATTAATTGAGGTGTATGTAAGTTTTAATTTCCAAACTATCCTTTGATTGCAATTTTCCACCAATAATATTAATAATAATGATATGTAATTTTTTGTCTAATTAGTTTAAATTTGTAAGGCTAGGAATCTGTAATTATAGCTTGCTTCATATCAATGTTTTCTAGTTGAACACTTTGTATGATATGTTTTCAATTCCAAATATGTTTTGTTCATGTCTTAATTCTTCATTAATTCATTTTCCAAAAGTTCTCGAAATTGGATATCAATTCCTTTAATTTATTCTTTTTTTTTATATTCAAAGATTGAGTAGAATCACAGTAAAAATTATGCTATTTGAACATCATTGAGGTGTGAGAAGCTGACTCCTTCAAATTTTCATTTTATTTATTTTTTGCTTTCCTTTCTTGTCTATTCACATATTTTCTCCCTTCATCTAGTAATAGCGTGATATCTATTAATGTTCGCCATTTATAAAAATGCATTATCTATTAATGCAGATTCGCCAAATGCATAGCCTCGATATTCACAATATTTAATCTTTAAATAATCATCTATAAGTAATTTTATTTAATAAGTAGTAAATTTTGAAGTAATTATATGTTTCATTCAAAATAATGATTGAGCATTATTCTTTGTAAATAAAATAGGGCAAAATGAGTTCAGATCATCAGTGGATGAACAAAAGGGTTATGAATGAAATTTTGAATCAATAATTTTTGAGTGAGCTTAAAACATTCATCAACTTTGTGGGTAGTCAATAAAAATGGATTGATGAAGAAAAAATTAAGTGTCCATGTAATAACCGCAAGTGTCAGAATATTTCTTTTTATGATGTAAACAAAATAATTTGGCTTAGTACCAAATTATTTTGTTTGGATTTATCATGGGGAAAGTACAATGACTCTTAACATTGACCAAAATAAGGATATTGAATCATTTGCATGTTGTGATGAAACATCAAACACATGCAATAGAATAGTCAAAATAAGGATATTTATTTTTATAATTAGTAATATATAAAAGCAATTCTGACTCGGCCTCCGGCCTCGAAGTTTACCATTTTCACGTTCTCCATACTAAAAAAGTGAGTGAATCACTTCCAAGATTGGAATCCCTTTTTGTAGATTCCAGCATGGGAAAATCATACCCAATGTGATAGGAGTACCTAGGCCCTTGGTTAGTAGTTTTTTAGCTCTATCTCCGGTGGTTGAATCGCTAATTCTTTTTTTGTTCATGGGCCTCTTCTCTTTCTCCTTCCTCCATGGACAATAGGCGAATATTCTTTTCCATGCACGAGGCAATAACATTGGCTATGAATCAATTGAGGGATACAACTCTATATCCGAACGGAATGATGAACTAAACAAGGGCTATCTCGCCTCTACCCACACCAATCCTGGAGAAGAGGAAGGATTCGATGTGAGGTTAGTTGACTTTAGGGCGCTGCTTGTTGCAATTGGGTCAACTACGTTTAGTGAAGCGGAAGCTGAAGTGGAATATGCAAGTTCTATATTGTTGTCATTTTAGCATACTTGTTATCTTTTTGAAACATCTATGTGTATACTTCAATAGGACCGGTGCTCCCTGATAGAGGAACAACTAGACTAGTCTCGTCCCATTGGTGGAGCATTAGCCTAACCAAAAAGGAAAAAGAGGGTCCTTCGACGCGTGCAGTTGGCCCCAGAGATTGATAGTCATGCACTTAAGAGACCAACAAGAAGGCGGTTTTGTTTAAAGAGGGGGCATTCCGTATTAATTAGATAGAATGAGGGAAACCTACTTTGATGTTGTTCTAAAGTGTGCCCATTAGTACTACTAGAAGGGCCAAATAACAGGCTTCTTATATAAAGAGAAAGCCCTTTCTCTATCTACTCTTTTCTTTGGAATGGAAGGTTCGGCTATTCAAATCGTAAGCATTGATTTGGAAATAGATAGATTATTTTGTTTTATAAACCTCGCAAAAGCGGGAGAGCGATCAACCAATTGTTGGGTTCCTGTGCCCTAGTTTATTCATGTGGTTGGGTTAGGCGTATCCGAAACGTAGGTATTACTCTCTTTCTTAACCAGGCCATACCTTTCGGAAATGTAGACGGGTAAAGCGGATGGAAAGTCTCTCATAGCTACATAGAGATCGAGCTTGGAGGCCAGTCTAGCATGTCGGGCGCCCACGGAGGCAGCGAGTTGAAACGGGGACGATCATATGGGACTATATGTAGGAGATATTCTAAAAGATCTCATAAGGAGAGGGGAACGACCCCCTTCGATCCTGCCTGCTAAATTGGGGAAGATAGATAAAGGGGAGCTGGCTTGACCAATAGGTACTTCTTCGCTCTAATCTAAATGGAGATAGGGACAGAGAGATGGAAACTTCCAAGGAACTTTCTGGCGATTTGCAAAGATCTACTCCTACTGACAGCACTTAAAAACAAGCAAATATTTCAAATCTTTTTCAGAGAGGGTGGCCGGGTTAATCCCTTCATCGGTAATCTATATATGAGTTCTCTGATTAGCGGACTCTGAAGAAGGAGAAGGGTGGTATAGGATCACTCTGTGCCTTGTTTTACCTACTTTGCATCTTCCCTAATTTTGAGCTCATGGAAGGCATTTTTTCCTTGCATCTCTGCATAGTGGAATGCGAACAAGAACTATTGGAGGAGTTGGGTATACTGCATCACTTCTTCAGGAGCAAGGTTAGCATTGATGAATTCGGTTCCTCGTCCGTGCACAAAGTTATCTGCTGGGAGGAGCGGCTCCTCTCTTTCTGCTTTCTGACATTGCACGTGCACGTGTTAAGGCTTGGAGTTATTCTTCATATTCCTCTTCCTCTTGCTTTAACCATATCTTCTTCAAAGAGTTTATTGCATTTTCCGACAAAAGCTTGTTATGAGCCTGAATGGGATATACCAACAACCAGACCAACAACCAGGGTGGTTCTTTATAAACGTGATGAACTAGTCCATAAACCTATTAAGGTTCACTCTGAACGACTAACTAGGGTGATGGCTACTCTTCCTACTCTTTGGACGGAGAACCACTAACCCTAAGTCTGGACAGCTTCTTGCGTGCTCAGAAGATTCTTGGTCACTAACTGAAGCTTAGAAGGATTACTTTGTTACTTTGCCTATCGCCCTTTCGTCCCGCGCTTTGCTCTTTCGAAGGAATCTGTTCTTAGAGTACCTACGACTGCACTGCAAACTCTTTATGTTAAACCCTAAGACACTCTAGAGAGAAGAATCTATTTTGTAACAATAGAGAATGCTTGCTGGCTAGGGCTATAGCTTTCTTTCCTTCTTTATGTTAAACGTCAGTGCCTAGCTCTAAGACTAGGGGAAGAAGGCGCAATAGGTCTTTATTCCCAGTTGCTTCGCCCCTAGTTATTCTCCCAGGACCACTTCTTTTTTCTCTGATCTTTCCTACCTTATTCCTTCTGTAACAAAATAAAAGCGCTACTATCGCCACCACAGCTCTTTTTTAGCCTATCCTTTTTCCTTCGCCCTGTATCTAAGGAATAGGAGAAAGGTAGATGGCTAGCGCTCTTTGCAAGAACGGAAGTCTTTCCATTGGTTCACCTTGTGTGTTGGCTTGTCAATTCTTGGTGTAATACTCACTCGTCATACGATCCTATACTACCCTTCTATTCTTTTGTTCCCTTGAACGGATAGTCTGTTCTTTGCTTTTATAAAGTGAAAGTCAAAGAAACATATAAAAACGCTCACAATAGCCGTTTAAAAAAAGTGAGAGTAAAGTGTATCTGGCAAAGTCGTACCTGGCAGAATTCATGTCAAGGCCAGGCCTAGGCTAACCATTGCTTTTGTTGGTCCTCAGCCTCGTACCGACGCTAATGCCCTTGGGCTGGCGGGCTTATATTGAATCAATCCTCTTAAACCTTATGAGCAGATTCGATCAATATTACTTATGATGATGCATCTTATGGTTATGCGCCAGTGAAAAAGAAAATCAAGATCACTACGTCCCTTCATTTACTCTCATTCCCTTGCAGCGAGCGTAGCCCTCGACTCGAACCTATTCCCCCGAAGAGCGTCAGCCCATACATGGCAAAGTGCCCTTATACATCCTGACCAGAGATAATAAGTATCTTCTGCGTAGGGTTAAAGGGACGGAGAATGTATTTGCTTGTGCCGTCACCCTCTTTGAATCAAGTTTTTTTTCCAATGTCTGAATTAGAGACTGCCGGGCCGGAGCACTTGTTATGAAGGAAACCCATTCCTCTGTGCCTTATTTCCAGGTACCGGTAGTGAATAGTCCTTCTGCTTCTCTTTCTCTTCTCTTATCGGATCCGTTTCCGTTAGCGGATAGTCAACTTGGAGGGAGAATCAGACGTTTGGCAGGTCAGGTGCCCGCCTATGAAACTAGTTGAGTTTGAGTTCATTTTTGATAGTTGATTCGATATCATCGAGAGAAAACCAGGTCGTCATCAAGATTATCTGAGGTCGGGATCAACAGTGCTATCTAGGTAGGTCACGTCACCCTAATCAATAGGTGGATCTCAACTTCGTGACTCACTCGGCCAGTGTGCAAATCCTCCCATGGTGGTAATTGATTGGATCGGCAGGTAACAGGCTGTATCTGGATTCATTGAATCCTGCCCGCGTCGATGTTTGTGAGATATTGACCAATTGCTTTCTATCTGCACCTCACTTTATATGCCAATCGGTCGGCAATTTATTTTTTTTGCCACAGTAGTGACCTTACTTATTGGTCGGTGCTATCAGCCCCTTCTTCCTCCCTCAGCTTCTCGTAGACACCTGAGCTCTGGCACAAAAGGGGGTAGCCCTCACATATCTCGCCCAAGCCTCATATCCTTCCTATTACAAGCACTCAGTCTTCCCTGCCTGCTAAGATGTGTCGCCTATCTGTACCCTTTTCCTCGCATATAGAGCTCTAGTAGTTCTTGGCTTGGTGTTGGGACTTTAAATTGGCTCTCCGGCTTGATTCCTTAACTTACTGATGAGACTAGTCAGGCTTCTCCTCCCCCTACTGAATCTCTCCTTTTCACATTTGAGTTTGAGCACCTCTTTATCGTGAGAAAATAGGTTGACTGGCTCACGTAGTACTTGATAAAGACTTGACTTCCTTCAGCTTTCAAGATTCAAGACAGGAAAAACATTCCCTATAAAAGAGAAAGATAAAAGGACTGACTTTCAAGGTTCGCTACTTACTTTATTCAGTGAGAACTGACCGATTACTCCATTGTAACTTCACTTCGACTGATTCTGCCACAGAACAAATCCCGTGAAAAGTGGCTCAAGAGACTCTCCCCATCTGACCTACTCATCCTTCTGCGAAATCAACTTTCTAACTAGACTCGTGCAATTGAGAATAAGTGGCTTCCTTCATTGTGATATAACCCCTCGCCTGAGATGGAGCCTAGCTTTCTTACTGGGCAAGCAACTCCTACCTCGTTATACGAATTTGCTCATAGAGGAGAGCGAAAGTGATCCGCGGATTCTGCTTTCAACTAGTCTCGTCTTCGATGCTTTTCTAAGAAGTTCCGTTCATCTAAATTCCCACTATCTAGTCGAGTTCAAAGTGACTGACTAACATTTATATATGTATGTACTTTTTGAGATCAGGCTTACGAGAGGTCTTCAACAAGCGCCACTCAACTGCGCAAACTAAGCCCTCCATTCCATATAAGTGAAAGGAAGTAAAGCTACATACTACTGGAAAGAGAGGGGCTTTATTTGGGTTGATACTTTGCTTGCTTACTGGACTTCGACTGCACTTAGGACAGCTTTGAGAAAAGGTCAGGCGAGAAATTGAGGAGGTCAGCCTATCAACGGCGTGAATCCGCATACTAGTTATATTATAATCTAAGCCCGGCCCGCTCCCGCTCCATTCCAGAACTGGGGAAGACATCCTCTTTTTAGATTTCACCAAAACAAAAAGACTCTTTAGACCTTCGGCCGAGTCCCCAGTTTTACATTCATGAACATGAACCAAAGCAATTCAATAAAAACCCACCTACTATACCAAACCAAATGAAAAAAAAGTGACAAAACGTTAGGCATCTTCTATTCATATCGATTTGGGTTTTTCCGCACCATATTTTGATTTGCCTCTTCTTCTATCCGGAATTCCCAGCAAATCCTTGACTCCTCGAATACAATGGGATTTAACACCTGGCAAATCTTTGACTCTACCTCCTCTAATGAATACCATATCATGTTCCTGCAAATTATGACCTTCGCACGGAATGTGAGGAAATATATCATGTTGATTGCTCAATCTTACTTTGGCTATTTTACGTGGAGCTCTTTGATCGGACATGTTTTCAGCTCTTTGATCCATTCCGTTGCTTGAAATCCATCCTTAGCGAAACAATAATTTGTAATGCCATTTTGGGATTTGCTCTCACCGAGGACATTGCCTTGTTTGCCCTAATGATGGCCTTTCTCATTTTATTTGTCTTTTAATTTCAACCTACTATCCTTGGGAAAGTCTTCCTGGACTAAATTGAATCTTTCATTTATCCACGAAATGCGGATTTGACAGATCTATCCACCCCTCGAAAAGACCCAGAGCGGGAATGAGGGTCGGAATCAAGAAAGGAAGCAGTTGATGAGTCAGGCTCAGTCCCATCTTAATCTTTCCTGCAGACCCAGATGAGAGGGTAAAGAGTTTAGATGGAGGGGATTCGGAAGAGTAGTTCGGGGGAAGAATCGTCTGACTAAAAAGAGCAGTGGCATTCCTCCTTTACACTGAATTCAAAAAATAACTTATGGAATTTGCTTCCATAGTTGCGGAACTCACAACTCGTTTAGAAAGTCGAATTACCAACTTTTACACGAATTTGAAAGTGGATGAGATCGGTCGAGTGATCTCAATTGGAAATGGGATTGCACGTGTTGATGGATTGAACGAGATTAAAGCTGGGGAAATGGTGGAATTTTCCAGCGGTGTGAAAGGAATAGCCTTGAATCTTGAGAATGAGAATGTAGGGATTGTTTTATTTGGTAGTGAGACCGCTATTAAAGAAGGAGATCTTGTCAAGCACACTTGATCTATTGTGGATGTTCCTGCGGAAAAGGTTATGCTAGGGCGTGTGGTCGACGCGTTGGGAGTACCTATTGATGGAAGAGGGGTCTCTAAGTGTTCACGAGCGAAGACGTGTCGAAGTGAAAGCCCCTGGGATTATTGAACGTCATTCTTTGGACGAGCCTATGCAAACAGGCTTAAAAGCAGTAGATAGCTTGGTTCCTATAGGCCGTGGTCAACGAGAACATATAATCGGGGACCGACAAACTGGAAAAACAGCTATAGATATCGATACCATATTCAACCAAAAGCAAATGAGCTCAAAGGTCACCTCCGAGAGTGAGACATTGTCTTGTGTCTATGTAGCGATTGGACAGAAATGCTCAACTATGGCACAATTAGTTCAAATTCTTTCAGAAGCGAATGCTTTGGAATATTCCATTCTTGTAGCAGCCACCGCATCGGATCCTGCTCCACTGCAATTTCTGGCCCCATATTCTGGGTGTGCCATGGGGGAATATTTCCGCGATAATGGAATGCACACATTAATCATCTATGATGATCTTAGTAAACAGGCCGTGGCATATCAACAAATGTCCTTATTGTTACGCCGACGACCAGGCCGTGAGGCTTTCCCAAGCGATGTTTTCTATTTACATTCCCGTCTCTTAAAAAGAGCCGCAAAAAGATCGGACCAGACAGGTGCAGGTAGCTTGACCGCCTTACCCGTCATTGAAACACAAGCTGGAGATGTATCGGCCTATATTCCTACCAATGTGATCCCCATTACTGATGGACAAATCTGTTTAGAAACAGAGCTCTTTTATCGCGGAATTTTGCATGCTATTAACGTCGGCTTATCTGTCAGTCGCGTCGGGTCCGCCGCTCAGTTGAAAGCTATGAAACAAGTCTGCTGTAGTTTAAAACTGGAATTGGCACAATATCGCGAAGTGGCCGCCTTTGCTCAATTTGGGTTAGACCTTGATGCTGCGACTCAGGCATTACTCAATAGAGGTGCAAGGCTGACAGAAGTACTGAAACAACCACAATATGCACCACTTCCAATTGAAAAACAAATTCTAGTCATTTATGTAGCTGTCAATGGATTCTGTGATCGAATGCCACTAGACAGACTTTATAGATATGAGAAAGCCCTTCTAAGTAGTATAAAACCAGAATTACTACAAGACTTTTAGAAAAAGGTTGGTTAACTAACGAAAGAAAGATGGAACTAGATGCATTCTTAAAAGAAAGCGCTTTCCCTTTCCAGTGAGAGCCCTCGGTCAACCAGTAGCATTATGGATTTGTCATGCTAACATTCTGACTCGAGTTGCTACAAAACATATGAAAATAGAATGAGCAAAGAACAACCCAATTCCTCTATTTGTATTTGATGTCGATTCATCCACACTTCCATTCCTTGTAGAGTGCTTGCTGGCTAGGAGCTGTATGAGCGGTCACGTCCACGTACGGTTCAGTGAGAAGGGCGGTTGAAAGAAAGGGCCTTGTTGTACCTCTCTCTCGTCTTCAATGGGGTCTGCTCTTTTTTTTGGGGGAGTATGCCAATATGATCTTAATGAGGTGTGGGGCTTTGCATCTGACATTCGTTGGGCTTGGAGCCTACGTCCCGGCATTTTTGTGCAATAAACCATTCCGGCTGAAGACTAGTGGTAGGTGGTCCCGCGGTGCTTTCGTAGAAGGGTAGCGTTGTGTGTGAGCACAACAAGGAACAGCGGCGAACCCTCAGACGACCTAGACCTATCTAAGATGAGGGGGAGATCCTCAGTAGTGGTGACCCTTTAACTCTTCCATGGACTGATACATGTACCGAATGGTCATACGGGAAAGGGGGGTTGTTCTTGTTATGAGAAGGAGATTTCTTTATCATCCAATCAGGGGGGTGCGGACACACCTGCGCGGATTATAGGTGACGGTGACAAGAATGGTGGGGAAATGAACCGTACCCAATGACATTCAGGGATGGATGTAGACCCCTCGGGCAGGGATAATCATTCCGGTCCTGGGAGAGGCGGCAACCACAAAAAGTAGGTCTGCCCTATGAGTCACTGAAACGACGACAGGAGGGCCTTGATCTATCATCAATCAGTTAATTACTTCAATTACTTAAGAAGACAGAAAGAAGGGTCGAAGTTTAGACCGCTCATAGTAGTTTTACCTATCGAAAAGATCATGAAAGAGGCAATCAGAATGGTACTCGAATATATTTACGATTCAGAGTTACCAGACACATCGCACTTCCGTTCGTGTAGAGGCTGCCACTCGGTCCTCAGACGGATCAAAGAAGAGTGGGGAACCTCTCGCTGGTTTTTAGAATTCGACATCAGGAAATCTTTTCACACCATCGACCTACATCGACTCATCTCTATCTTTAAGGAAGAGATCGACGATCCCAAATTCTTTTACTCCATTCATAAAGTCTTTTCCGCCGGATGACTCGTAGGAGGTAAGAAGGGTCCTTACACCATCCCACACAGTGTACTACTATCGGCCCTACGAGGCAACATCTACCTACACAAGCTCGATCAGGAGATAGGGAGGATCCGACATAAGTACGAAATTACGATTGTTCAGAGAATAAGATCGGTTCTATTAATGACAGGTCGTATTGATGACCAAGAAAAGTATGGAGAAGAAGCAAGCTTCAACGCTCCCCAAGGCAAAAGAGCCCTTTTTTGGGAGGGTAATTCAACGCAAAGTGGCCTTTCATTCCCTTGTTTCGTCGTGGCACACCCACCGGCCAAGGGGGGACCAGAAAATGCCTTCAGCACTTGCCGCCTTTATAAACAGGCCCTCGAGCCTCCTTTGCGCCGCCTTACTCATTGAATCCGCCGGTTTGACCATTCAGGCCGAATTCTATGGTCGAGAACACTGTAATAAGAATTGGGCCATGAGAGATATTCTTCAGTCTTGCAAAAGAAAGGGCCTGCTGATAGAGCTGGGCGGGGAGGCGAGACTAGTTATCAGGTCAGAGAGACGCCTGGCCCGTAAGCTGGCTCCCTTAAAACCCCATTACTTAATCCATCTTTCTTACGCGCGATATGCCAACGACTTACTACTGGGAATCGTAGGTGCCGTAGAGCTTCTCATAGAAATACAAAAACAGTATCGCCCAATTCCTACAATCCGGCCTGACATGCTCGGCAGGATCAACAACAATAGCTGCACGGAGTACGGTAGAATTCCTCGGTACGGTCATTCGGAGAAGTTCCTACGAGGACGACGACTCCTATACAATTCTTCGAGAGATGGAGAAGCGTATACGGGTAAAGCACCGTATCCATCTAACTGCTTGCCACCTACGCTCCGCCATCCATTCCAAGTTTAGGAACCTAGGTAATAGTATCCCGATCAAACAGCTTACGAAGGAGATGATCGAAAAAGGGAGTCTACTGGACGGGGTAGCGGAGACTCTTGGAACAACTGGAGTAAGAAGTCCCCAAGCGAGCGTCTTATGGGGGACCTTCAAGCACATCCGGCAAGGATCAAGGGGGATCTCGTTGTTGCATAGCTCAGGTCGGAGCAACGTGCCATCGGACGTTCAACAGGCAGTCTCACGATCGGGCATGAGTGTCCGGTTGTATACTCCCCCGGGTTTGAAGGCGGCGGGGGAAGGAGGGGGACACTGGGCGGGATCTATCAGCAGAGAATTCCCCATCAAGATCGAGGCGCCTATCAAAAAGATACTCCGAAGGCTTCAGGATCGAGGTCTCATTAGCCGAAGAAGACCCTGGCCAATCCACGTGGCATGCTTGACGAGCGTCAGCGACGGAGACATCGTAAATTGGTCTGCGGGCATCACGATCAGTCCTCTGTCCTACTACAGGTGCCGCGACAACCTTTACCAAGTCCGAACGATTGTCGACCACTAGATCCGCTGGTCTGCAATATTCACCCTAGCACACAAGCACAAATCCTCGGCGCGGAATATAATCCCAAAGTACTCCAAAGACTTAAATATAGTAAATCAAGAATGTGGTCAGACCCTTGCAGAGTTCCCCAATAGCATAGAGCTTGGGAAGCTCGGCAAGATCCGAACAACAAGGAGCACTCAAAGACTACTCTAGTCACTTTCTTTTCTTTTTTTTAGATAAAAGATAAGCCCGCAGATCTGGCGCTAATGGCTTCTTCAATCATCTTTTTGTAGCAAAACAACAAAAGAAAGAAAAAGCATATGAACAGCATCCATAGTTGTAGACAGGCTTCAAAGCTGTGCTAATGGTGGTAAATGATAATGTACTCTCGCATGAGAAATCGGGGAGACTCCACAGAGAATGTATGAGTCAGTGACAATGGTCAACATGAAGTTTCTTCGGCAATGGTTTTTTCCAAGCAAGAGGGGACGAGCTTGTCTCAGCACTGAGAAAAGAGGGATAATCTTATCAAAGAATTTGTAGCAGTGAGAGTAAAAAGGACTGATCGTGATCAGTGACCGAAAAGTCTGCTTAAGTCGTTTGAGTCTTTTAGTGCCCATAAAAGAATGGCATAGGGAAGGGAAAAAGCCATGATGATTAGGAAAAGGTGGTGTTGGTCACGACTATGGCCTTGTTTGCCAACATTTCAGATAGTTGGTGGATCGGGTCATCACCTCCTCTTTTCTTCCGAAAGTAAGAATTGGAAGGTGCAGATAGGTTCTTCATATATCTAGGGGCAATGGCACTTCGACTGTAATCAGAGGCCGAGGGAATGTGTAATTGCTGTTGAAAAAAGGAAAGTAAGACGAGGTCTCAAATGTTTCTTTTCTTTTTGTACCTGAAAATAAACTACTATTGATGAGAAGAGCCTTTACATTCTATTATCTTAGTCAAGCGCTAGCGCGCTACTTTTAGCAGCTTGCTCTTGCTTTATAGTTCTTTTTTCTAGATTAAGAGGTTAGTAAGGGGCTGCTTCTGAGCGCTCCCGGAAAGGAGATTCCGACCAAGCCCGGCCCGAGGTAGAGCATCGGTCATCAAGGCAGCCTGCCTTTTTTTGTTATAGGTTTCTAGGATTAGGGGCGGAGAGCTTGGCACCTGAAGATATAGGAGTAGCGCAGGGCAGGATAGACGAGATAAGAATGAAAGAGTATACTTTTTTGGGTTAGGCGAAGTACAGAGGTGGAACGAGAGACCTCCATGCCGAGAAAGTCATGCAGCGGATGATGGTGATGGTTTCCAAGCTCATTGATTAAAGAAAAGAAAAGAGAATAATCCTTCCCTTGTCGTCAACGTATAAAAGAAGGAGGAGGACCATGACGTCGACGAACAAACATGGAAGAATCCGCACGGCTATAGTGGAACCAAAAGGAAGCAGTGAGAAACGAGCTCCATTTCTTTTCTTAAAGTAGGCACCAAGAGCTTACAACAAAAGAAAGGGGAACTTTGAATAACACTAGTATGCTGATCCAGATCAGCATCCTTTTTCCTTTAGTGCGTAGGCGAAGTGAGTTGGCTGTTTAGAGCTAGTGACCGCTGATTTAGGAACTATTGACATATTAGATCGGTATATGCTTCACACGTGCAAGTCGGGCGGGAAGGGATCGAGTCAAATGAAAGCAAAACAAAAGTATACGGGAACCCATGCATGCTACAAGAAAGCTTGTCTTTCGGTCTGGTCTAATAGATGTAACTGGCACCTTTCAAGTCGAGTCTGAAGCCCTTTGGAATGCCAGACGTTTCCTCATCTTTAAAGAAAAGCTGAACACATTGAATTCTATGCTTGACTTCCTCATTATCAGTCCATGGGGACCTCTGAACGTCAGCCAGAAAAAGGCGTGTAATCCCCTAGTTCAAGTGGTACACATCCACTCACACTAGGATCGTAAAAGTTCGGAGGAAAGATTGCCTCCTTTTCATAGGGAGGATGCTGGTATCAACCGAGAAAGAAAAGCCCAAGGATCCTAGGAGCTCTCAACCGCATTTCAGTGAGCTCTTCAGACAATGTTCTACAAGCTGCTCAAGCTGTCGCACTTTTTCCTTATTGAGCAGCAAGTTCCCATGAGAAAAAGTTTCACCGACTACTCCTCAGATTGCTCATGATGATTCATCTTGAATTTCAAGGCAATTCCTTCTGGCCCGCAGCCGAATGTGGAAGAGACAGCGGGGACTTTTGTCAACAATCCTGATGCCAGCGTTCCTAGCCTTGAATCGGCGGATTCGCGTAAACGGAGCGAAAGTGGTGCAGTGACGGAAGTTTTCATCTTTCTTTTTTACTTTCTAGGTAGCCCGCCTTGACAACACTTGGAAAAAGCTTGACTTAGCTCAAGCAATGCCCCTCCCATGCCTTTCTTGGTTGGACAAACCCAACCGGCAATTTCCGACAAGTCTTTCTTCCTTTTTAGAGCGAGAAGCGGAACTCAACTCAAAGAAAGCTTGATTTATGGATAATCAATTCATTTTGAAATATAGTTGGGAGACTATCCCCAAGAAATGGGTAAAAAAAATAGAAAGATCGGAACATGGGAATAGATCTGATACCAATTCGGATTACCTCTTGAAATTGTTGTGCTTTCTGAAATTGCATACCTATACAAGGTTTCAAGTTTCGATCGATATTTGTGGAGTTGATCATCCCTCTCGAAAACTCAGATTTGAAGTGGTCTATAATTTACTGAGTACTCGGTATAACTCATGCATTCGTGTACAAACCAGTGCAGACGAAGTCACACGAATATCTCCGGTAGTAAGTCTATTTCCATCAACCGGCCGGTGGGAGCGAGAAGTTTAGGATATGTTTGGTGTTTCTTTCATCAATCATCCGGATCTACGCCATATATCAACAGATTATGGTTTCGAGGGTCATCCATTACAAAAAGAACTTCCTCTGAATGGATATGTAGAAGTACGCTATGATGATCTAGAGAAAAGTGTAGTTTATGAACCCATCGAGATTACCCAAGAATTTCATTATTTAGATTTGGCTAGTCCTTGGGAACAGCGTAGCGACGGATAATTCCTAATAAGAATAAAATCAAGAGGTCCAGTCCATGGGACAAAGAAATAGGAAATGCTGCTATTTGCTTTGGAGAAAAAGCGGATCCAAGACCAAAATTGGACAAAGAGCTGCTTTGACGGTCTCAGATGCTGCATTACCCATGACTGGTGTGAGCATGTTAGCACTTGACTTTCCCTCTTTTCTCGCACGAGGCAAGCAAGGCCAGGAAGATGGAATCGTCGAATAGGAGGAAAGGAAGCTGGCAGTCTCTGTTCTTGTGCTCGAATCCATAGTGCAAGCTGTGAATGAACTGCTTGACTGTCCAAGGAAGGTGAATAAAAAAAAGAGGCAGATAATGCCCAAGATTTAAAAGTTAATTTAACATTCTCTCTTTCAATTGAAAGCTTTGTTCCTGACTGACCTCCAACGCTCCCTTAATTAGAAAAAAAAAACTTCTGAAAAAAAAGTGATGCTGAAGTAGGGAATTCCAGGCTGGGAGAATATATCTGCGAATTGGTTTGAGTTTAGGAGTTTCCCGGAAGTGGATCCGAGGGAGAAGACTCGGCCAAGACATCAGCTTCTTAGTTATAGTTCAAACTCGAAGCTTAGAAGACTCTGGCCTAGAGACTTGTGATAGTTATAGAATAAGATGGCGCTTAGATGCCGCCTTTCCTCCCTTCCCCGGGGTTTGAAGCCTCTTTCCCGATCTACCGAGAATAAGCTTACTTTTCATTTCATAAAGGGGTGTTCCCTATCTGAATCTATAGCATGGCAAACTAGATAATAGCAAGGCGATCTATCTAATAAGAATCCCGGCCTCTAGCCTATAAAAGAGTGTTTCGGGCACTGAGGCTCGAACTTGCTTTCAGCTCAACCTAGGGCTCAGGAAGCTAAAGCTGATTGATGCCAACTGACTCTTCCTCCAATGCCTTTACCCAAAACGGATCAGTAGATGCTTGATGAAAGTTTTCGGGCTCTCGTGCAACTGATTTGATTTGAGCGGTAAAAGTATTCAGTGGATGACTTTCTTTATAATTGCTTTGTTTATTAAGCTTGTGTAGCTGAGTGGACATGCTTGTAGTGTATGAAAGAGCATCCTGAGTAGGTGGCATTGAGCAGTCTTAGTAGAGTCACCAGCAACTGAGTTATGTGGAGAACCTGTCAAAGTTTCATAAGGGAAATTGGGCTACAAGAGCGGTAAAGTAAAGTAAGAGTGGAATTGCCCTCAGAGTCATTATTATTCTTTCTTTGCACAATTTAAGTTGTTCGAAAGGGGGGGAAAATCGGTCTCATCAAAAAGACAATTACGAGAAATGTAGATGCGGTTCGACTTGGGATCAAGTTTATCCTTTCTATACGGACCAAGGGATATAGATAGCATGCACACCCAAAGACCTGAAAGTGAGAGTCAGTGGGTGGAGAACAAAACTTCATGAAGAGAGCGATTATCAATAAAAGGCCTTGGGATGGGAGCCTTTTCATAAGAGAGGAAGACACTAAGACCCGCTAGAAGGACTCTAAGGGAAGAAAGAAATCCTAGTGAGGTGCAATGCTGAAACTGTGATCCCCTACAGAAGTCGGAATGGGATACTTCACTAAGGAAGTAGCACCGACAGTTAACTATACATAGCCTTGCAGAGTTGCATTTGGGTATGGAATGGAAAGGCCATAAGTGGCTGCCTCTCATACTACTAATTGTGTGGGCGGATCATCGCCCCTTCATTCTGGCTCTACTTCATTCGATATTAACAAGATGGCACACGCAAGACAAGATGTCAAATCAATAAGAAAACTGGCCCTTGAAAGGTGTAGTTGAAGCCTTTTCCTTTTGTGCCGGAAAACACTTGAAGGATACGAGGAATCAGACTATTGATCTTCTTAAGAGGGAACCGCTACTACAGCCATTCCATTGAAAGGTGAAGGCAATGCTAAATGTAGATGCAGACTGATTGGGTTCTCCCCTTTGCTATGGGGTGATGTTACCAGGTTTTTCGCGAATGTGAGGTTCAAGTACTGCCATAATTTGTTGGTTGAGTTTGATGTGTAATTTCAACAATGCCTTTCGTAGCCGAAAAGGCCGTAGCTGCATCTTTCGAGAAAAGAAAGAATAGGTGTCATGCCGATGATTAGGAGAAGGTATCTTATGGCTTAGGGAATGGCGCTTCTGCCCAGATCTATGATTGATCTAGGATTCCCCGAGATGAGATGAACTGTCGATTCTCTGATAAATGTCAATGACTTATTTCTAAGACTTCAACATACATAGTTGGCAGCGGCATGGAGTGTTTTTGACTTCCTAACACGGATACCAAGGCAGCTGAGCAGTGAGGAATAGGATTACTTTGATTTTCAGTTTCTAAGCAAGCTGCGGTACAATCCCTCATTCGCTCCGGCTCGTTCTGAGCTCGCGAGCGAAGTTTTGGCATGTCAAGTCTTGTCATACCTTTTCCTACTCCTGAGCTACCATGAGTTTAGAATCTTCATTGAGCTTTATCCACTTCTATAAGGTCTGACACTAGCCTTCTCAATAGCCTTACCGACGATGTTGGGAGGAGAAGTTCTAGTCGCTTCCCCCTCTGCCTATCTTCCTGCTCTGCCAGTATACCTCCTTGAAAACCATCCTTCCCGGTTAGTCTTCGTAAGAACAAAGAATGGAAAGATTGTCTGTCTAATCTAACTAATAAGTAGTATCCCGTCCCTAAAGCGAAGCTCAGCTCGGTGATCAATAAGAGGACTCTTTCGTCAGAAATCATATCCGTAGCTCAACGGAGACTGCACCACAAGGGCAGAGAAGTAGTTTACTTGTGAAAACTTCACTATAGACTGCTTTCTTAGCCTATCACTCTATCTCTGAGAAGTAGTGCTATGAGGAGGCTCTTTGCTTCTTTCGTCCCTTCGACCCTCAAAAGAAGCATTCCTTTACTACTTTTCTTTCTACGGATGGAAACCCTGATGAGAAAGCACGACTTGAAAGAAATATAGCAATAAGTTTCTTGCCTGAGCCTTAGTCCGTTTTCAGTCAAGTCCTATTCTGACCGCTCCGTGTGAACGAACGATTCTAAGATTAGGAAGGAAGGTATGTTTACGATTCCGCGCATCTGCTTATATAAAAGTAATTAAAGATTCAAGTGAGAATAGGAGTGGAAGTTGATTCGTCTCGGGACCTCAAGAACTACGGTTAGCTCTTTTTGAAGTGAATGAGGAATAGGGAGAATAGATCAAAGCCTATAATTACTAACAGCAAAATATTTACTAAAAAGCCCTCTTCGGAGCATAAAAAGGAAGTCTGATGTAAGGAGATAACTTGCTAAATTATCCCTCAGGTATGAAGTGTCTGGTCTGATAGGACTGAACTACCTTCTAATCTGTTGTGAGCGTTTAGCTTGGCACTCAGAAAGAATAGGATCCTTTTTTTAGCGTTGTTGTTTAGCAATTACGCATAGCCCTTTGTCTTTCAAAAGATGTGAGCTGTGCCAATACAGACCTTATCCCGCGAAAGGCCGGATGTACAGAAACTATCTTGTTCACACTTATCGACTTTCCTCTTTGGACTTCTTTTAAGTACCTTCGCCTTGGGATCGGAAAGACCTAGCGATTGCCGGGGCATATGAAGAATACTTCAAAACTACTGGATGCGGAGATTTGATGTTGGAAATGCCACTCCTTCTACTGCTATTCCCACATCTGGAACGAAGTGAAAACCAGCTATCAAAAAAGCTATCTCCTAATCCCTAGCCTTTGTCTGCTTTAGCCTTTGACACTGCAGGTTTGAAAACAACGAACACACATGGACCACCGGTTTCGCCATCGAAGGAAATCCTGGACTTATGCTTTCGAATGAATACTCTTCCTCCAATTTTGCCTACCGCAGGCGAATAGTTCTCTCTTCACTTCATTATTGTAATGTACATTGGGTACACTGAACACAAATCCCATTTTGACAAAGAAAACGACGTCGTAGTACTCCACACTATCTATTTCTCCTTTCGCTATGATCTTCATTCATTTCGAGTCTTAGAGAGAGACAGACTTGAAAAGGACTTGCGGTGTGGAGGGTAAAAGAAAGCATGAGCCTACGTAAGGGAATCAAGATGCCTATTTATGGAATATGGAATTAGAAAAAAAACACTAGGCTAAAGAGTCATATCCTCTCACGCTGATGAGGACTCTCCCAATCCGGGAGAAATGATGTGATATGTGATAATATATATATATCTAGATTATCATGGTCCCAACAATATCTTGATTCAATTTCAATAGGAAAAGATAGGCCCCATTTAAAATCAATCTGTGATTCCTAGGTAGGACTACTTTGATGTCTTTGATTTTTCTTCTTTATTTGATAGCCAGTGTCAGTCCTTTTATCAAGTGTGAAATTGCACTACTCGGGAAAGTTTTAAAATAGAGCTTAAGCTGTGTAAAATGCCCAATATAAGAAGTTATAAAGCGCAGGCCCTCCTTCAATTCAAAGTCAGTATAGCTCAAGTGGTAAGCACATCTAGTCTTTCTAAAGCCTTTATCCTAATTTCTTTAATGGGATGATCCATAGGATGTTGCCCTAGATGGGAATATGTCCATAGCAGTCTCTAGGAAAATGAGAATCTCTGACCCTATTTATTTTATATTGCCTTTATAGAGCTTTTTGAGGGCAGGCACAAGTGGTGGAGCCAAGCCAGTTTCAGTCCTCAAGCAATCCAGGCAGATTGGGGTGTAAGGGAGTTTTGAAGTCAGGGTGACGGGGAGTGAAGAATACTCTCATATTATTTCTTATTCATTCCTCCTTTAGGAGTTAATGGGTTCCATTGATAGAGGATTATAGGTAAAGGTTGGTTACCTTGCAACCATTGTCCACTCAATAGGAGTGTCCTTTCAGCCAGTGGGAAGAAAGGGAATCCACTCCTGTTGGAGCTGAAGTCTCTCTTGAAATGAAAAGAAATTCAAATGGAACTTTCGTAGAAAAGATATTGTGAAAACTGGCGAGGCTAGTGGGAAAGTAAGTAAAGTAAAGGTCGGCAGGCTCGGACAAAGGAAAGTAAATTTCAAAAGGACATTTTCAGGCTGAGATCCAGTTTCAATTGTAGTGTAAGTTGGACAAAAAAAGACAGTTCCCTATTTTTGCGAGTCACATAGTCCCTCTTCGCTTTGCTCGAGTAACTTCGTCCCTATCAATGTTTGTATACAAAGGTGAAATGAGGTCAAAGTGATAGGATTGGGGAAAGGAAGGAGTATGACCCCAGAGGTTGGTAAATCAGTGTGGGAAAGCTCCTCGTTTGAGTATGCGCCATCTCCCTCACTTCCAGAAAGCTGTTGAGCGTATGTGTCGCCTGATACTTTGGTCGAACATCCGGCTGCAGAAGGCATCTGGTTTGAAGACATGTTCCGAAACCAGTAATCATCAGAATATGCAATTACCCGATCAGAATATTCAAAACTTGATCCGGAAGGAATGTCATTAAGTGAAGGAGTCCTCGTAAGCGCATAGGCAAAAGAGCTTGGTTCTCGTTGTTCACCATTTGCTGTTACACAAGGGCGAGATGAAGAAAAGCCTCCTCTACAGCGAGAACTGCACTAGCATTAGTGGAGGTGATTAAATATACTGTCCACACTCTTCTCTGCTAAGCGAAGCAAGGTTTTTCAAAATCAGTTACTCCTATCGGCGGAAAGTTTCCTACGGCGAGCTCGAGCAGAAAGCGCAACCAAATGCCAAAAAAGCCCTACTTCTTCCGGCAAGGTCATCCAATTGGAAAAACCTGACTGAACGTGAGGATGTTATGTCGACTTAATCCGTGGTTGAATATGTTATGTCGGCTTAGCCAGAAGTTAAAGATTTCGATGGGAGTGAGAAGTCTCTAAAAAAAAGGGAGCTGGGCTCAGGAGCCGCTCAAGGGAAGAAGGATCTCGGGATTCAACCTGTTGTGATGAATTAGTCCTCCTACTCAAAGTTGTCATCAACCACTTTCCGTCTTGGATCTGAGTCAACGGCATTAGCATTTTCTTATCACTACGCTGTCTGTGAAGAAAGAAGCTAGGCAGCTTTTGACGTATTGTTACGGACTTGCTTTTAAAAGCTTGGGTTTGAGAGTCTTTACCTGCTGATCAGATAAATACCTAACCGCACCGTGGGAGGTGTAAAATAGAGGTTTAAAGGTCTCTAGCTACCTCTAAGCCCGTTTCACTCTTTTTCTACAATCACTGGCATAACATAATTGGTAGATGCCCTTGCTACGGATTCGTCTGGTCATTGAGATTCGCCTCTTTTGCTCTCCCATTCGAAACCAGACAGTTAGACTTTCTACCCATCATCCCGCTCATCTCTAGTAAACGGCCGAACTGGATTACTATACAAACACAAAAACAATTTGACCGTTTGCAAATTCTACCTCGAGGAGTGGTTTTGTATCAAAGTCTTCTAGCCCCGATGCCTATCCTCAAAGGAATAAGGCAGGCCGAAGTGATAAACTGATCCATTGACCCTTTCTTTTTCGGAGTTTGGGTCTATTACCAGGCTTGGACCAGGTCTACCATCGAACCAATTCCTCTTTTCTCTTCCGTTACAACCGGAGGTCTTCCGCTTTAGTTGTGTCGCAGCATATACTTCCCCGCCCTAACACAAGAAAATAAGTACACTTCCTAACCATTCTAATCAGGCAAGCTCTTTCCTATTGTTATTGATAGAGATTCATGTGCGTGAAACACCTCTTCAAGAGAAGACCCTAAGTAGATGGATTCTCTCAGAAGCTATTTATGCGCTTTCAGATCCTTCGCCATAGAAAAAATATATCGGTCTGGGTCCTACCTTAGCCTTTAGAGCCTGACTCTAAAAGCGCGCTAAGCGATTATATACCTTGAAATAGGTAGTTTTCTCGCTAACGCTAGGAGCTTTGCTTTGGCCCACCCATTAACAAGCAAGAAAGCCGAAACAAGAAGATCTGAGCTAGCAGCTGAGTCTCCCCCACAAGCTTATTCAGGGGATTTATCGCCGGAAATGTGCTTTAGCACATGTTCTTAAGGCCGATACCTGGATATCCTTAGTTCAGATGAAAATAGATATCCTCTAAGATCCCTTGACTGCCCTACTTACTGTAAAAATTCCTTTTTTTCAGAGGTTCCTGTTAGGTTCTGTCAGTAAAGACAATAACAATAAATAAAGGGAAGTACGCCGGGAAAGCCACCGGAGATGCTGGTTCAATTCCAGCTTGGGAATCAAAGGGGAGGCGCACTGACCGGAAGTGAAGAGCCAGAAAGCATAGATTTCCAAGTCTAGGAAATCGATTTTACGGGGAATCAGCAGCAGCTGCTATTATCCGCTCTTAGGTTGTTGCTCTATCTATTATCTTAGTGGAATAGCTGCGCTTCCTATAGGAACAACTAACAACCTAGATACATGTCTTGATCGATCTAATCTATTCTTACCTTTCTTTGCTTAGCTTGCTCCTTTGTTCTTTGCTACTGCAAAGATTCGGTTAACTATTGCGAATTTCTTCATGGAATGAAATAGAAATCATTCTTCCTTCCCGCATGGAGATCCATTGTAGCCTCATTTCGTCAGGAAGGACGGTCTGCCTCATAACTAATAGGACCAGAAGGCCTATTTCCATGCAGCACCGAACTCTAAGCGAGTGGTTCTTCACGAAGAATACTTGGCAGGCCCCCGGACTATAGGACACCAAAAGTCAAAGTGGTTCGATTGATTTCCGAATCCTTTTGCTTGTGAGCTTCTTTCCACATTTAGGTCAGATGACCTTGCCCAAATGAACGTGAACGATCTTGATCCTAGGTCCAAGTTTTATGTTTTAGCTTCCGGTGTATAATCATCATAGGAGGGCTCTTAGTCTTGGTAGCCTGTAGAAATAACAAAATTCCAGGTAAGCCCTAGTTTTTCTTTTGATATCCGTAGGTAGGGAAAATCAATAGAAGAGAAACAGACTAAGGGGAAAAATCATATGATCTCGGAGATGGTTATCTTATTAAATTAGAGAGACCCGCCTACAACTCTAACATTGTACCCTTTCTTTAGCAAGTCACTCAGTCTCCGTTTGGCTGTCATCGATAGTCAATCGTCGATCGAGATGGCAGCCAGGATTGTGAATTCGTCACAATTCAATTCGAATCCAGATAACTAACAGGCAACATCAGTGGCACATGGCGCGAGATGTAGCCCTCCTCTCGTAATGGAAACACCCCGCTATCTAAGGCAGACCACCTCACCTGGCCCGCCTACGCTTGTATGGTTCGTGAAAGCCGGCCCTACCTTGAGCCCCTTCACACACAGAACTTTGATCTTCTCCTTTCTTATCTTCTTTCCGTTCAAAGGACGTTGGCTGGAGTCTTTGGTATAATATATGCTGCCTGCGGTGCGGCCTTTTTAGTACAGTCAGGCGAAACCTACGTGCCCCTTGTGATGTGTCGATGTAGTACTTATGGAGAGAAGATGACCTCTCTGAGGCAAATAATTTGATTCTTTCTGGCGGGCGGGTCTTTTATCTACTAACAGGTGTCGGCAGAGTTTTTGAGTATGTCTTCTATGTATATCAGGACACTTGTTGATGGCTGCGAAAGAGCAACTACGAGTCTATCCGAGTGTCTTAGGGTGTTGGAGAGACCATGTGGTGATGTCGCCATTATGATCATTTTGAGTTAGTAGCTGATATGCTGGCACTCTAGAGAGAAGAATCCTCGAGCCTTTATATAGGTCTTGACCACGGTGACTATTCTGGCTGGAGAGCTAGTCGATTCGGACGGCGAGTCTGAGCCTCTGTGAGGCGCTTGTCAGTCTTCTGGCGGACTAGTGCAGGATAGCGGGTCCACCGGAGAGCTTCGTTCGTCGTCTTATGCTTAAGGACGAGTTGGTCCTGATCGTAGACCACCCTTGCTTGCCATAGCTAGAGAAGCCAGTGGCTGGAAGCTTTTTTTCTATAAGACGGCTTCGGCTTCTCTTTGGCGTAGCTGAGAGTTCTCCCTTTTCCTGAGAATAAAAAGGTTAGCAAAGCTGCATGCAACTCGTTCAAGAGCATCTCATTCAGCTCCTTTGTTTTTATTTGGTCTCTAATTGGGGGAAGGCCCGTGTTGGCTCTTCCAGGTAATTCGTTTTAGTTGTTTGTTGACACATCTCTGTCTGCATTCAGGCCTCTTGTGCGTGCCATTGAATGATTCTGAAGGCTGCTTCTTAATTCTACAACTCGGGACTTGTTGTTGCTTGGTTTTTTCTAGAGTCACTTCACTTTCTCCAAGTGAGCCTTGGATTGGAGTTGAGAGGTTCCTTCCAATATAATATCCCTTTTCACATCAAAATGGAGGGAAGGCTCGGCTCCTAGAAGGCTGTTATGAGCTAGACTTCTGAGATATATAGCAGGTTAGTTATTGCCCGAGTATTGTTCATCACTTCAACCTGCTTTTTGGTGGGTGGCTAGAGTGGTGCAATGGTTGTCCATTTAGTATAAAACTTCTCTCAAACTTCTTCTCTGTGCATCATGCTTTGAGTGTCGCGGCTTGTTCTCCTCTCTTTTCTACGAAATTCGTTTTTTTTTAGGATCTTGGGCCGAATGCTTTTTTGGGTCTCAGGCCTTCCGATGGTTGGTACCTTGCTGCTTGACTTCCTGAGCATCATATCCTTAAGTCATTCCTTTTCTTTTTGTTGAGGGCAGCTGAGAGGGCTGCGACTCTTTGGGTACTTAAGTTTTAGGGGTTCAGACAGGCTGGTGTGTCGTGTGATGACCAACTTTGTTTGTCTTGTGTTGTCGAAGCCGAGATAGTCATCATTGCCGCTGACTGAAAGCATGCTGTGAGAGCTTTTCTGAGCAGCTTTCCATTCTACGATTCTGAAGAATTATTGGGCAGGTATAGAAGAAAAAAAAGAATATAGAGGCTGTTCGTTCCTTTCCTATAAGACTCTGTATCTAGTCTTAGCTCGGCCTCTCTCTTCCTTCTCTAAGGGTTGCTGAGAAAAGCTCGTGGGAGTTCTATGTGGTGATGGAGTGGTCCACCACGCTTCACAGCTTTGATCTCTGATGGTTGGCGAAATGCGGCTTTAGAAGCTGTTATGTTGTCGGCCGATCTGGTGGTAGAAAATTGGGTTCGCTTCTTCATAATTCATTTTGATTTCGGCGGGTCACCTGATCAATATTCGGGTGTATTCTACCGGTGAGAAGAAACGAAAGCTTTTTCTTCTCTTCATATTGGTAAGAGATCGGTTCTTCCCTTGGCGGATAGCGTGAGAAAGGGTTTTTGTCCGGCGAATGGCTTTTCGAAAGTGAGAGTAACGAATTCTTCATCAGAAGTAGACTGGAGGTTCTTCAAGCCGGGTTTTTCAGACTTTAGGAATGGAACTGAATATGAAGGGAGAGGGGTCTCGAGAAGGAAGCATTCATTTCTCAGCTTCTTTTTACTTTCCATGCTATACTAGTAAAAATAGGAAGGACCGGGTCTGCTTTGGATCTTTCATATTCTTCTTCGATAGCTCCATGTGGTGGACTTTCAAAATCATTCCTGATTCTGGTTTTTTTTCATTCTCACTTTTTTATTTAAAAGAAAAAGGAGATCATGGAAAAAAGAGTTCTTACGAAGTATTCTTTATTTATAAGTGCAACCATGACATATGACTTGGCTATCCACCTGGCCGGCTGCCTCGTAGCTGGGAAATTGATCGTTGCGAACATGGCGAAGCACTATTGCCCCACACTATACTATCTAATCTAATGCATTCAATTCATCCTCAATTGTTAGTGAATCAAAAAAGATTGCGTATTGCTAAGCGGAGCGGAAAGGATCTTAGCCAACGGTTACCGGCTTTCAAAAAGCACCTTTTGGCTCAATCAAATCTATCGCTTGAAGAGCAGATACAAGACACTCTGATTTATGCAATGAAAGAATTCTCGATTCGATCCACTTTTTCGAACCGCTTTGAAACCAAACTCTGATCGATTAGCTAGCTCTCGAACCTCCAGCCTGCGCTAGAAGAGAGTGGAGTGATTCCCATTTTCCACAATCTGTATGCCTGTACCGCTGAGTTCCACGAACGAAGGGAAAGAAAGACAGGTTCAGGCGATGTAAACAGTACGAGCCCTAGGGTCATAAAGGGCTTTAAAAGGTCTCTCCATTTAAATAATTTTTATGTGCAGGACAATCCGCTTTCACACTTGAGCAAATAAATTATATATAGCTATATATATAGCTATCTACTTAGTAGGTCTATGGCCTGCCCCTGCAAAAAGTACTAGCGTATAGCATAACCAAATAGAAATGTGGCTGGGCTCAGAAAGAAAGGATGAGTTCTTTTATGGGCTTGGTCATAAACTCCTTTCCGTTGAGGTAATGACTGAAGGAGTGAATGAGGGGAGTAGAAGGACTGAGCCATCTTAGTTGAGGGCTAACCATAAGAATGGGGTAGGGAAATGGATAAGATTCCATGAGAGGAGAGAGCTAATAGGAATAAGTGAGACGTTCCATTTGAGGCGGACCCTATTCTTCTCATCATATGAAAGCTGCAAAGAAACAGCGGATTCAAAAGCTTCAAAAGAGCTTAAAGTAAAAGCACACTTCTCCGACCAGAATGGAAGACTTCGGGGATCTCTCTATCTACTTTGTGTGAATTGAGTTCTAAGGAATTCTGAATCACTTAGCACGCCCTAGCTCTAAAGGCTCATGAAGGAGGGCAGATATGGAAATCCTAACAAAACAAAACCAGGAAAAAAAGGATACGTAGGGCAGGGTTTTAGCACTCTACTTCTAGTAAATGAAGGGGCTATTCCTCCGGGGCAAGCCAATTCACTTATCCTTATCGAGCTAGCAGTCACCTTAAGGGATCATGCTTATTGACACAGACAACCAATTCTCTTACTAAAGAAGTGGAATAAGATGTCCTGCTGCTCCTTTCTATTGAGAGGTACCCCCAGGGATATATGAATTCTTGGAGCCCCTCCTCTTCAACTTCTCTTGCTTGAGTCCTAGGTTTCTTTTTCCAGACGCAGACGGTGCAGAGCTCGTACTAATAGCTAATAGGAGGGACCGACCTTAGCCCAGTACTTAATATTCGACGGAATCGAGAGACTGCTGGGGTACGGCGTGGCAAGAGCCCTCTAGATGAGTCTTTATCTGAGACTATTTGAAAGATGGCTGCCTTTTGCTTATTGTCGCAGTAGCCTAAACCTTGTGTTTCCCGGTCGATCGTTCCGTTGCCGGCCAAGACTCTGTGCGGAGTCTCAGTTAACATCTGTTCGAAGACTCGGAACCTTTTTCTTCCTCCATGCATTCATCAGGA
Organism: Sapria himalayana; assembly: GCA_029783825.1. Taxonomy (NCBI): domain Eukaryota; kingdom Viridiplantae; phylum Streptophyta; class Magnoliopsida; order Malpighiales; family Rafflesiaceae; genus Sapria; species Sapria himalayana. The sequence goes on along the minus strand of JAREIK010001862.1, from coordinate 33,823 downwards.
TCTAGGAGTGCTTTCTTCAGCATTCGGTGTACTTTCTTACGGAGAAAGACTAGTCGTTTCCTCTCGTTTGATTCTCTTTTTAGAGTCCCGTTTCCTGGGTTCCATCTTTCCCATCGAATGGAAGTATATAGCCTTCCCTTTTCCATTGCTTGGTGTGACAAATAAAATGTTATGCGATTCCACGAAAGTACAATTGGTCTTCCTCTGAGGGAGGAGTTTACTTTCTGGAGTCAAGACCTTCTAAAATGTGAACTGAGGGCTCTTGCACCTTCTTTTTTGTAAGCTCTTGGCACATATCCTTCTTTGGTCCTTTCGGTTCAGCCTAACTTTTTTTGGCATGTTACCTCTTCTACTGGGTCCGGTGGAGTGGATAGGAATGGACCGGGAGAACCAGAGTTGGGAGGTTCTTACCTGCCATCGCTAGGATCGGAACAAAGAGAATGAGGAGGAGAAGGACCAGTCAATGCATTCGTACCATGAGGTAATGACCAAAAGTAGCTCTATTCGAGATCCCCCTCCACCCCCAAGGCAGTAAGCCCTCTCCTGGAATCAAGTACCCATCCACTCGATCTTCTAATGCTTGGGAAGCCCAAACAACGATGACTCAACCTCTGATAGAACCTCAAGAGATGCCCTTTACCGTCATTTGCACCATTTTGATCCGAAGGCGAAGCAAGTCGATCCACAAGCCCAACCACGAATCAATCTCACCGAGCAAATAATAAAAGCTAACTCCCTACATCTAAGCAATCTATTTCAAGTTCCACTGCCAACCACCTCGGCACCACAAGAGAAGAAGAAGAGTTATGGTCTCGTAGAGGCAAGAATATAGAGAAGATGGTGGAGGTTTTTCAGTTCATGATTCTGAAACCTGCCTCCTGGGGAGAGAGCAAGGAAGACTTGTTTCTTCCAGAAACACACAAATTCCGATAGAGGGAGGAGGAGCGATATTGAATAGATGAGTGGGTTGATAGGGGGCCGGAAATCAAAGAGAAGTGAGTGGGATCAGGAGACGGCATTTCTCGTTGATTGCGGCACCTCACCGACAGAGAGAGATTAGGTGGATTGGCCATGGACCGGGGAAGAAGCTACCACTCAAGGTTGGGTCGGAGAGGGGGTAGGCTCTCATCGCGTAACTGCCGAAGAAGTGGAGCAGATTCGGATGAGGCTGCTTATGCGCGTGCGGATTTTCCTCGTGTAACTGCGTAGTTCTAGCCCCCGTGGTAGGCGGGAGAAGCAACAACGGAACGAAGTCCAGTTCGCCTAGCTCTTTCCCTAAATGAAGAATGGCCTATCCGGGGGAATCATATCTCATCTTTTTAATGACACTACAGTTCGGTTTTGAGTACCCAATCAGTCCCGCCCGTGGATGTTGAAATACGAATCAGAATCAAAGACGCAGGATCATCTCTGGTTAATTATAACTCCAAAACATGCTTTTAGAGAAGAATGTCATAGAGAAATATGGAACTCTTACTAATGGCAATAGGGAGCTCCCTTCGCATGTTAGTATGAAAATCCCGCATTAAAAAATCTTGATTTCTTCATCCTTTGTTAACGCTCGAGGATTGCCGCTTGGGTCTCTAAAAGAGCCATATGCAAGGTGGGACCACTCGACTCGAGCTGAATCGCTATCGTGACAGCATCGTTCGGCCAATCAGTTCACGTAGGCTACCTTTTCCATTCCACCCACATTTTTGTATTTTGGCGTGGTATCCGACAAGTCAAGCTTAAAATGCTCTCATCAAGTTTAAGTCAATCAATGGACTTCATAAGGGGCAGATGACCGAATGTCCTCTTTCTGGGCCTCGTCTTCCTGAAAACAGTTTACAATCTTGACATAGTTCACTTCCGCCAACAACTACCGAGTCCTCCCACCTCCCGATCAATTAACGTAAACACCCAACAGCTCAAGTTTCGCCTCCTGCTAAGACCTTCTTCCCGGGAGTGAGGGGGGAGCTAGGGGCATAGCTTAGCAGCAAGATTCTCAGCTGTACTTTTGGAGTTATTGAATTGGCATTTATGCAAAGCGAGAAGTACCCCCACATTCAAAAACATCAATAGCAGCTGTTGGAGGTGAGTGAAAGTAAGCTTATCGCGCTAAGAGAGGATTCCTCCGTGTACCCATCGTCAGGATTAAGCAAGCCGGGCCAGATCGTATAGGGATCCTGTTAGAAAGTGGTCACGATCGAGCAAAACAACTTTAGTTGATCACAATCCTAAGTTTCAGCAAGAAAGTGCTGCTCCCCACACCCCAGACGAGCAGGATGAAGATACAGAGCAGAGAATCAACCACACCTATGGCCTTTCTTTAAAAAAAGTGGTTCATGCGAGATATGGGATACACAAGTACTCTTCATTACGGCGCCGGAGAGTCATGTGACTCAAGTACAGAGAACAAAAAGACTGTCAATGAGCATCCTGCTTCACTAAGAATTTGGTACCCTGGGAAACTCCTGATTTTACGAATCAAAGTGACGAATCCAACTCTAGACAGTACGACTCAAACTGTACTGAACCTATATCACTTAGCTCTTATTGCGACATTCCTTGATATGGCACTCATTTCCATGAAAGCAAACTGTCACTTGAGCAGCGACCCAGCAGCAAACGAACAACTGGGGGATTCGAGTTATTCTTCCTAACATCCAGGAATAGAATGTTTTGGACCAGAGAGAGGACCAAAAAGAAGTCAAATCCAGCCAAAGACTTTCCTGTCTAAGGCACACTAATGACTTGAGTTAGAAGAACCTGGTTAGCTACGTCGACCTCTTTAATGACATGAAACTAAAGGCTATTGTAAAGCAGATTCTTTGAATTTCTGATACCTTGAGTACCCTACCCCTTCACCTAACGCTCGGGATGCAATCCGTTGTGTTCCTGACAACGTGACCTGACAATCAATATTGCGTGTTGAGGGCTGTGCTAGAAAAGGGAGGATTGGGGGCTGACCACCAATTTTTCTAACGGTGCTCCCACTAAAGCAATTGTAGCAGCTGAGAGCTACTGGTACAGATCCTAATTGAAATGATTTTGCAGTGTTGTTATTGTTCAAAATGCTCTCTCGAGCTCAGCGAATGGATCTATCTTTGTACTGGGTTGGGTTCTCTTTGTTATGATAGAATCGTCCACTTTACAAGAGAATGACTTGATTGGGTGCTCCTAGAATAAAGAAGGATCGATGCAATCGAGTTGGCTGTAGACAAGGATCATAATTGAAATCGGACCATAGACTTAGCAGAAAACCTGCCTTCAGTGGCGAACCAGAAAAAAGCCCTTGTGCCTTGTATTTGGTGAATCTGAATGGGCCCTACAACGCCCCCGGATACAACGCTTTGAGCTAGTATAAGCGCTCGATACAGAAGCAGATTCCTCTCCAATTGCTTGGGAAAACCTGATTGAAATGCTATGGATAACCACGAGGCGGTAGAAGCACCCCGGGATAGCGAAACCAAGACTCCTTTTCCAGTTTGGGCTACGACCTTTCGTACTGACCGAGATACGGAAGAATGGAGCTCCTGGCTAGGAATTCAATGCATAATCCGATAAAAGGATCAAAGAAAAAAGAGTCTTTGATTAACGGATCGTGTCACCTTACGCATATCTTTGATTAAAAAATTTATATTTCAAATATTACTCCCCAAAAAGTTCAATAATATATTTCCACACAATCTTTTCTTGAATTTTTCAAATTGGAGGAACTCATTCTAAAAGAAATACCAATAAAAATATTCACATTTCTATATAACAATATAATTGACAAAAAAATAATAACTTAACAAGACATAATTGATAGGGATTTAAAAATGAAATTCATAATTTAATTGATTTAAATTTTATAAAACCAATATTTTTTAAGAGGAATTTACAAATGAAATTAAGAATTTTATTTGTTTAGATTATAAAGCTTTAAATTTCAAAAAACTTATATTTTTTTTAGAGGAATTTAAAAAAAAATTAAAAATTTAATTGGTTCAATTGATTAAAATTGAAAATTTAAAAAAATTAATAAAAAAGAGATGAAGAGATTACGAGAGGGAGAGCTAGAACCATTGAAGAGAGATGGGATTCAAGAAAAAGGAGAAAAGAAGATAGAGAGATGAAGAGGAATTTCATTCAATTTCATTAAACTCGTATAACGGGAGAAAAGAAAAATCTGAAGAGCAATAAAGATTCGGGAGAGATGAAAAGATTAAGAGAGGGAGAGCTTGAAGTGAAGGGCGAATGACAGACCTGCAAATGAAGCACAGAAGCCGAGATGCGATTGACGCTATAGATTAAAACGCTGGTTTGCGTCGTCGAACTTATTGATTTGTAAGCTATTTTGGGTTATTTTTTCTTTTATTTAAGGACACGTAAAAAAACACGATGCTGTAATGTTTTCTGCTTTTTTTTTCAAACGCCTCGAGGCGTTTCTTCTTCGCCTCGCCCCCAGGCGCGCTTAGAAAATGCCTCTGAAACCTATGTCCTAGTGCAAACCTACAATAACGGACCTGTTCCATTATTTGGGTCCTGATCTGACACAAGACCCGTAACCCAAACAAGGCCATGTTCAAGCCAGCATGACATATATTTGGACCAAAAAAATAGGGATTGCCAACCCTGGCTTAGCCTGCTTGACACCTATAATTATTGGTGAAACCAAAAATTGTATCTGTCCCGCCAGTGGGTTAGGAGATAATCTGGAACTGTTTCAGCTGCAAAGCATGTACCATTAATTTAATTGGGTTAGAACCATTGTATACCAAATTGTGGTTACACTAGTCACTTCATATGGAAAATGAGGGATCGCAATATGAAATAAGGAAACACATACATCTTGTTCAAGAGTCAAGCAAAGCTCATGCAAATCCTGCTTCCTCTGTTCCAAAATTTCAGTTAGAATTCCATTTCCTCGGACCTAAATCACATAGACCACCCAAAGAAAATATCAAAATCACTGACAATAAGAAGTGCCAAAGTAAAAAGATTGAGAAACGTGAAAAACAAGTAACAACCTCTTTTGCAATCCGTTGTCTCAGCTCAATTTTAGTAGCCTCAAGATTTTCATTACCAAATCTATACAACATAAAAAAAATTGTTCTGATACAAATTTGAGTTTGAATACAAGAAGTCAACATAACACCATCCCAAGAACAAGTCTGCTAAAGTCAATGCATCAAACTACAAAATACTTTTACATCAAACCCAAGTTGATGTTGAAACCAAAACTTTAATCAAAACTTAAAATAACCAAGAGATATTGAGATTATATTATCTACCTAATTTTTCTTTTTTTTTTTCAATTTATTTGTATCCTACAAAATAAAAATATTTTAAAGAAAATAAAGAATATATTACTTATATCCGATCATATACTGATACATCAAAAATAGTTTGCCTAAAATAAGATGTATAGTTAATACATCAAATAAACTAAAAATATAATAAAAATGAAAGAAATACGAAGTTATCTTGCCACCCACTCGTTTAAGCATATGCATATATATCATGCACATTAATTGTGAAGAAAAAATTACTCGAGGTCCTCTAAATACCAATGAAAACATGTCAGCAAGTAGTCTTTCATTTGAAAGCAGTAATTGATAGAAGAAATTAAGATATTATGAATTATCTTCATAAAAAAATAAAAATTTATCTCAATATATCTTGTGTACTACAAAACTACAAAAAAAATATCATAGAGCTGTTTGACTATTACTAAATAAAATTATTAGGAAATGTGCTAAATCCAAAATCATTCCTAAAACTAACTAAAAGGAAAAGAAAACTCACCCCATAAATCATATATAAACATCATAATTTACATGAAATTTTTAATGTGAGACAATTCTAACACACACTCCTAACGTTCAATGTTATACATCTGAAGCATGACGTTTTTGCAGGATTGAACATTTGTGAATGACTCCTATTCGCTACTATACCATGTTACAAAATAGGTTTTCTGCACATGTTCAATCCTGCAAAAACTTAATATGATATCAAAAGTTTTATGAGTCACCTGTAGATATTCAATCAAAAAAAAAAACATAATATGATATCCCGCCCCCCCTTCACAGACTCCATTTACAGACATCAATTATACTAACATTACAGAACATTGCAAAACATTGTCGAAATCCCGAATAACTACGCAACTAACTTACCAACCATAATCGACAATAACTAAACTAACTCCCTTTGTAAAATTACACAAGTGGAACCCAACAGATTCCTTGCCGATTTAAACCAGCTCTGTAGCTGCCAGTATCAAACCCGACTCCTCTTTATCTTTTTACCTGTTCACTAAATTGAAAACACAAAACAAAAAAAACAAACTACCTGCAAGCATACACCATTAAATCTGAAGCTTTTTGTCACCCCTCGAGACCAGGGTGAGTCACTTCAACTGCAGAAATAAAGGAAGCAGAATATTTAATCCTGCCCTTCATTATATATATATATATATATATATATATTTTCCAGCATTCTTTTGGGTGTTACCGCGACATCCCATTTTAATCACCCCTCAGGACTAGGGTGACCCTTTGCTTGGAAGGCCTGCCTCTTTCCTTTGACTTTATTCTGCAAGCTAAAATGCAATAATCAAGCTTATAGATTTAACTTACCTTAAATTTATTATATCCTATTCTCGTGTTCTTTCCCACTTCTAATCTTTAACTTTCTGGATTCTAATATATGAGTATCCTATTTTATCTAAAGTTAATATGCCTTCAAACCTGTCCGAAATATTATCCCTTTAAAATTCTTGTTCTCCCTTTCTCATACATTCCTCTGCTAACATATCTGCCCGTGTATTTGCCTCTTTAAAAATATGCATTATATCTCCTTTGGCTTTTACAATCAAATTTTTAATTGTGTTGATTTCCTTTTAAAATTTCTATGATTCTAATTTTCCTAGTATCATATTTACTAGTAAGCTTGAATTGACTTGAACTTGAATATTTTGTCAATTATTTTCTTTGCAAATCTGTAGTCCCTTCTGTAATGCCATAATTTCTGCCTACAAGACTAAGGATGCTTCACCTCTCAACGTGAAATCTTTCATTAATATTCCTTCTACATTTCTTATTGATCATTCGAATGATCATCTATTAAGTTTTTGAATTGCATGCATTTCTTAAAGGTCATGTCATGATGAGATTACAAGTACCTTCATAAAAAAATGATAGATCGGGTTCAAGATTGATTAGACACAAATTCTCTAACTTTTATGGGTAAAGCAATCGAGATGTTAGTCTCTCTCAGACCATGTGCTAGAGTGAGAGTCTTATGCATTAAGTATAATCTATGATCTCCATCAAAAATTCATGTGACCTAACCCAATTAAGTTTGAAGAACTTGTTGTGAGTCAAAGACTTAATAAATAATGACTTTAACTAATCTTACATAACCTAGTTGGGATTTAGAGTCATTGTAATGACGAGTCTATGGTAGGTAAAATTGTCAAACAGGTCATACAAGGCCAGCATGACCCATTTGTTTTTGGCCCATCTGGGCCACTATGTCATGATTAGAAATAGATTTTATAATGTGTTGTGTCAGACTGACAATAGAAAAGGGCAGCCCTAAAGTAAAAAGGGGTGTGCCGAGTTTGATTTGACTTTGGTTACATCCAAACATGAAACATGTTAAACCCAACATGCAGCTAACCTAAATTAGCATGGGTTAGTTGAACCCGACATGATGTGTGGACTTCATGCTTAAGCCTATTTTTTATTAAAAAATATAGGGGTGTAAAGAATGATGTATAATCTCATATTCTCATGATCCATGCAATAAATATTAAATCTGTCTAATATATATTCTAATGTATTATCACTTTTTAATATTTAAATAATTTTATTAAATTAACTTTTTATCAGTTTATAAAATATCTAAAAAAAAATCATTAATTATCATGAAAGAGAAATATTCAAATAAGCATTCATCAATAAAAGTAATTACATACCTGAAGCTATCTCTGGTAGCATCTCTATAAGGTTTTCCATATATATGAATATATCAAATTAAATGGGTTCTTACGCAAATCAGATTAACATGTATAATATAAAATTTTAATAAGTTTTCCTAACTAACATCTTTCACACTCAAGTATCAAAATATCTTTAAGATTATCATAAAATATTCTCATCTTGATCAATGATGAGAGATTAAATTGAGAATGTACAAGTAAAAAGTCAAACACACTAAAAGATCTAGAAAAAAATCTTAGTATCAAAGAGAAAACATATGATACTCCATGCTAAAACCCAAATAGGATGTTACTTAAAATCTTTCAATCCTGAAAATAAATATCAGCAAAAATAAAGATAAAAAAAGAATTGAGTTATCTGCAAAGTTAACTCACAAAGTATAAACTAAAAGGATGGTTAGAATAATCAAAATTAAGTTATCTAAAAAGATAATTCATAAAAATTAAACTTAAGGAACCTTCGAAATTAAAACAACATATATATAGAAATTGAAGCCATAAAAATATTCAAACCCAATATAAAACTCAATGAAAATAATGTACAAATGTGAGCCCTTAAATAAAGGTCATTAGGATAGTGGCATCCCACCTGATGGATGCTCTAATACATAATGTAATCAAAAGAAAAAATAAAAGAAAAAGAAAAATAACACAAAATGTAAACTACTACAACACCTCCTCTCTACCCTTTCAATCAAGTGGATAAATATCCAGAACAATAATCTTTGAGAAAATAAATAAATAACTGAATTTCTTAAATGCAATTGTAAAAATATCTATTAGTTGACATGATATATGAACATGGATTATATCAATAATCTCATTCTAGATCTTGTCTATGATAAAAAATTATTTTATTTGTATATGTTGTCTCCTAATAAAATATCAGATTATATGCTGTCTTACAAATTAACTATCATAGTAAAAAATAATGTGAGAAAAAAGAGTACTTGAACTCTAAAAGAAGGTATTTGAACCAACATATCTCACAAATGACTATCATCATTGCTTTGAACTATACATATGTATTAAAACTTTAAATAATAATCTATCTTACTATTTGACTACCACAATAAAGAATAGTGAGAAAACAAAAATAAGTACTCGATCACTTCAAAGTATCTAAACTAAAATATCTCACAAATAACTATCATCATTACTCTGAACTATATATATTATTTGAATCTCAAAAGAATTAGCTCTCACACATTTTTAGAATGCACGACCACTTCCAAGAAAAATACAAAAACTAATACTTGATTTTCTTTCAGTGCAAACTAATGGCCAACTTAGATTTAAATACCCAACCAATTATAAGTATATATAATCACTAAAAGAAATCCTAAATACAAAAAATAAGTACGAAATCTCTTCAAAGTGTCTTCACATATTTCAAAATGTAAAGATTTACTTCTAGGAAATTAATAATTATAATGATTACATAGACAATAATAGATTTGATGATGTACGAATAGTTAATCTTTCATATAATTTTTATATATATAATAAGTCAACTAAATAAGTCATATTGAACAAAAAATATATTATTTGGATCAATAAAAATATCTACAATAACACAATATAAAAAATTAATCTCTAATAAGAATATCAATGTCATATCTCCTATGTGACAATACAATCTCTCTCATAGGGTAAGTCACTTTTAACATTAAAATTGTCATATTTTTTTGATATTTTTAGTTTATTTCAAGTGGTATCTATACTAGAAATGAGCATAAAATAGAAATTTTATAAAAATAAAATTTTAATGAGTTTTAATGAAAAATATAAAAATCAACTATAAATTAAGTACAAAAAATAAACTTAGTGAAACACTAAACTAAAATGTATTAGAGTAAGATAAAGTTGCAACATTTAATGTCACGACATTATTAATTTAAACACATATCATTGAAGTAGTCTTGATAAGTTTTTATTGGTCACAACTTTATGTATTGGTAGCAACACTACCACAAAGTCACAACTATCTATGTCGTGGCACATTTTTCATGGTTACGATAATATTTTTGATTCACAACCATATTTATTCAAACATATTTTTGATCATTAAATTATTTTTTACGTCATGAAAACTAAAACATTGAATCCCAATCATGATATCGAAACAAATTTGTAACAATACTTGAATGACTTGAATGATAATAAAGATTCACAATGTACTTTCTAGGGCATGCCAATTATGTTACAAAACAAAAATTATAATCCCAAGATTGAAAAATTATATTTGATCATGATATATTTCACGTTGTAACATCATACTCAAGGGCATTAATAAGTTTAGTCATGGCATCATCTTCAAACATGCATAAAAATGTCACAATATTTTCCATGATATTCTACGATATGATATAATGAAGATAGTTTAACTTAATCTTCTATCGTAAAAAAATATCACAACATTAAACTCATTAAAGGCACTACAATGTATGTTAAGAATCTGATGTATTAAAAACTAAATCTAACAAATCGAAAAAAAAAAGATCAAAAAGAATGAAGAAAAATGTAACCTCGAGTAGAAAAATAAAACATGGTTGAACATGAATGATTGGATTGAAAATCAAAATTAAAATATTGATCCGAAATTAGGTGTCAAGTGAATCCGAGCAGCCTAGGCAAGGAATAAGGCATGATCCAAATTGGTAGTGCTAGGCATGGTATGACATGGTTTAGCAACGTGCCTAGTATGGATCGTGACGGCCCAAGGCAACTCGTGCCATGAAGGGCTGAAGCTAACCACACCTCATGTCGGGACAAGCAAGACCCATGTACCCGGAGTGGTGACACAATATACTAACCCAGTTAGAGGTATCAAACAAACTAGAATACTTGGCCATTGCCCAATGCACGACCCGACTCAGCCATGCCCAGTTCGGCATGACACTGTCCAAACCCGTGCTTGTGCCCGTGTTAGGCAGGCTCACAGCAAAGCTCGTGCCGTGTCGTGGCTAGGTCTACTGGGCCTTGTGTTGGGCTAGGCAAGGTCCATAACCAGGGACCAAGGGCACGTGATTTTGGCACAATCCAAACCGTGACCCCACACTACCTCAACGCCCGACCTCAACAGATCTGACTTATTGTCAATCCCCTAACCCGACCCAACCAGACGGGGCCAAAACACAACCCAATCCATTGGTCCCTTTTTCCCAGCGCCAATCCGAGCTAAAGGGTTCCAAAAGCTCGAGCTTCTAAAACCTGTAATCATTTGGTCAATTCAAAACCAACCCAAATGGTTCAAAAAAAATTCAAATGTCAGCCATTGAATTTCGCCCACAACTGCTAGGAGACAAAATCTAATGGCCCTAAGGATTCTGCCTCAATTTAAAAAAATCAAAAAAAAATTATTTTTTTATAAATTCTTTTCAGATCTATAAACCCCCCCCCCCCCCCCCCCCCCTCCCACTCCCCCGCATTCATTAATTTTATGCTTTTAACATTACTCTTTTTTTCTCTCATATTTTCTCTCTCCATCTCTTCTCAATTCTCATTTTTTTTCTCGCTATCGGCTTTCGTGACTTGGGTGTTGATTGTGGTGCATGTACGATGCAGACATCAAAAAGACAATTATTTTATGTATTACAATTTACGAGTATTTTTTTTATTGTTTTGTTAAGTTTTATTTTAAATTTTTAGTTAACATTAGTTTAAAGTTTAAACTTTAACAATAAAAGTTTAGTTTAATTATTTATTAATTAATATATTAATTTAAAAACATTAAATAAAATATAATTAAAAAACAAATAAAAAATAAAAAAGATAAATAATAATATTAATTTCAATAATAAAATTAATTATAATATAGATAACAAAAATCTTATAGAAAAGTCCGAGGCCACCAAAACATTGATTTTTCCGGTCGCCTCGAACCAAACATCTAAAAAACAAAATAGAATGACATCAATAACTTATTCTTACTTTAATATAATACAATAACATAATGTAAGAGGTGTCAAAAAAAATCGATACAATACAAATATTAAAATAATTTAAATTGTAAGAGTTCATGTGAGACTGTGCACCTTAAAAGACATGTCAGACTATGCACGAACAAACATAGTATATTAGATCCTAGGCAAACTCAACTTAGTGGTGAGTTTTTTGAGGCTGGATCTAGTTCAGCCTCAATGTTGACTCCTTTGATATACTACAACATGTTAGGGAGAAAAGTCATAATCAAACTAATTACCACGATGAGCTTTCCGATTAAATTTTCGGAGGATTCAAGGATGATCAATATTATGCAAACTTATTTTCAGTTTGCATATCATAGGATTTCTAGGTCGGCATCTAGGAACGACATACTAAAATACTATAACTTAGAAATAATAATAATATATAATAAATTTAAATTATTATAGTAGAATGGTATCCGTGAAGTCTAATATTTGGACTAGTCATAATTATGCATCTTATGTATACCTCACCGCCCACTATGTAGATTATAAATAGATACTAAATAAAAAAATATTAAGATTCTCAGAGATTCTCCAATCCCATGATAGCTTGACTATTTATGAGTATATTATGAAAATCTTTAGAGAATATAAAATTTAAAATAAAATACATAGTTTCAAATTTAATAATGTATTTAATAATGGAGTAACCATTAACATATTTGTTAGGACTATTAGAAATGTATCATTAGGAAAGATTTTCTATGTTAGATACATATGTCACATCATTAAGCTTATAGTATAAGCAAGAATGAAGATTATTTGCCTCACTTTAGAAAACAAACATAATTTAGAAAAATGACAATGATTTCTTGTAAAATACTTTGGATGTGGCATCTGGTTGAAGATATTATATATGACCTCTTTTCTTAGAATACATTTTATTTTGTCGATCAAATAATAAGACATATAACATCTAATCAGATATTTCTGAGCAGACAAAATACATACAAGTTAACTAGTTTTTCATAAGAAAGAAAATTTATGATGAAATTATTATTACAACATCCATTTAGACACCAAAGCAACCAGCAAACATCTTTACATAAGTCTTGACGAGGCATCAACTTATCTTTCTTTTATCAAAACATAGTATTATGAACATTATTCCACTAGTTTGCCTAAAAAGTATTGAGATTTTCTTATTATTTAATTTATTTTTTATATTTTTTATGAGAACACCCAACCTATGAGTGATATCAATCACTTTTGCTAATTATATATGAATATTTGATGTATGAATTATAACAAGTGTGTGATTTTATTATTTTAGTTTATCTGTGTTAAATTTATCAGATTGTTTTGTCTCTGGGTAGGTATGTGCTTGTTCCATTTACTAATTTTTTGTCCGATATGATTCATCTAGTGGATGTTACTACTTAAAAAAAATTGTATCAAAATTTAACTATCTGAATATTAGCAAAATATATATAGACTACATCATCAACATAATAAATTATTTCTTATGTTCTCAACAAATTTACATGGACACACATCTTTGCATACTAATATATATGAAGAAATATTCATTGTACGAGATCTCTTTCAAAGATTATAAATATTTACAATTAGCTAGATATTTATATTTTACTTGTACACCAACTTGCACATAGATGATGTCTAATATGAGTATTTTATATTTTTCTTGAAGATAATTTTATTTCCTGAAAAAATAAAATATAAATGATAATATCAATGTTCAATGTAGAGATAGATTTCATGATAATAATGATTAGGATCTTTAAAATATTTTGGATATAATACCTACTCAAGGAGATCAGATATCTGTATTTTCTCTCATAACTATTTACTGTAATAATCAAATTATAAAACATATTGCATCAAATCTGATATTTTACGAGCATACAAAACATATAAAAAAATTTTTTAGAAAAAAAATTCATGAATATATTATACAAAACATATAAAAATTCAATAAACATCTCCATAAAAATATCGAAAATGTCTCAATTTTATTTCTTTTCATCTAAGTTTGATGTGCATCTTTACGTACCGATTTGAGGAGGATATTATAGTTTACAATATTTATGTTTTTTTTTATTTTTTTCCTATTTATTACATTATAAATGATATCACCCAAATTGTTGGCTACCTCAATCCGAATAGTCTATTATATAAAAGTCTCATATGCACTCATTTATTTATTGGGTTTTATTAGATATTTTTTTGTTGATTTTTGGATTAATTGTTCTTCAAGCATCAAGGAATTAACACCAGAACTGCTCAATGTGGCTTACAAGTTCAACAAATAATTTCATATGCATTCCTAGCATATAGTAGGCCTAAAAGCACATCCTAAAACAGCTAAAGATGTATGTTGCAGTTTAATGCTGAAATTTATACAAAAAAAGAAGCCAAACAGCACATATAAATAACTAAGAACTTACAATCTGCCTGCACGAAAACTGTCAGAGTCTCGTGGAGATAGAATCATTGGGGACTGCATAATGATTATTGACAATAATCAGATGCTTGATGTTGTAACAAGTAAATATAAAATACAAATTCATTTATATTAGAGGAGAAACAATACAAATGAATTGATTTTGAAAATGAGAAAATAGCAGAAGTAATCTTATCTGTAACCAAAAAACTCAAAATGGGTAAAACGTTATTGTTAACATAAATAGAATATGCAAATGATAGGAGCATATTTATAATGTGGACTATTCATATGATACAATTAACATAGAAAAAAAAACTAAACTAAATAATCTTAATGCCTCTTTCAAGCTTGAGTGTCCATATATAATAAGCCAAGTTTGAAAGAAAAAAAGAGTTGGGATCAATATAAATAATTCATTAAAATATATACTAGTGGTCCTCTAGGTACAGACTTTATTTTAAAATTAAAATATCCTAAATCTAATTTTTGATAAAATAATTATAAACCTCAATAAATTTTGTATGTACATTAAAATTACATTGAAAAAAATACATATGATATACAACCTATAATAATAATAACTTTGTATATTACAGACTTAATATCTCAATTTTTATTATAGACTTATTAATATTATCACATCAAAATCCCACAGATATGTCCATAGATGCACTATATTCATCCAGCAACTAATGTATCAACATCACATCTACAACAACCAATACTAAAGTTTTTGTACTATATCAATGTACTTGATTTTGATATGATTTATTATTTCTTAGTTGTGAAAGAAGATGTATGTTACCCACACACTCTGCCCAATCTATATCAATATATGCCTCAATCAATGAGTGATTATATTGGTCAAACTAAGTCCTTGCCCTAGTTGTGCAAGAAAATGATGAAAAAAAATGTATTATTACACTCTAGTGTAAAAGTGAGTTGACATTAACTCAAGCAATTCATGAAATCTATATTAGTTGATCTCTAGGAACATAAACTATTTAGAAATCAAAGAATATTAGTTGATCTCTACTTGAGCTATGTTTGATTGTTGATCCCATTTCCAAGCTCAAATAAAGGAGGAGAGTGTGTTTGTGTGGGTAAGAATGAGAGGGTGGGTATATGTGTATATATATATATATATATATATGTTTCCTCCAGCTATGTGAGTTACACTTACATTGCTAGTCCCAAGATTGAATCAAAAAGGATGATATCAAGTAGACAACTAGTCCTAATAAACTTGTTATGACTGTTTTAGAAATCTTTAATTACTGATAAATGTTTGTGCTAGAAAATTACACTTTTTTAACTACATGCTACATTATCTGAAATTTCGAATGTAGTGATTTGGAAAAAGCCACTGCAAAGCAATCTGGTTGTAATGATGAAAAAGCAAAGGTTTTCACCTTTTTTGGATGAGGGTGGATCAAAG
>JAREIK010001862.1:0-14714 GCA_029783825.1 Sapria himalayana | reverse complement strand
TTCGCCGATTCAAGGCTAGGAACGCTGGCATCAGGATTGTTGACAAAAGTCCCCGCTGTCTCTTCCACATTCGGCTGCGGGCCAGAAGGAATTGCCTTGAAATTCAAGATGAATCATCATGAGCAATCTGAGGAGCAGTCGGTGAAGCTTTTTCTCATGGGAACTTGCTGCTCAATAAGGAAAAAGTGCGGCAGCTTGAGCAGCTTGTAGAACATTGTCTGAAGAGCTCACTGAAATGCGGTTGAGAGCTCCTAGGATCCTTGGGCTTTTCTTTCTCGGTTGATACCAGCATCCTCCCTATGAAAAGGAGGCAATCTTTCCTCCGAACTTTTACGATCCTAGTGTGAGTGGATGTGTACCACTTGAACCAGGGGCTTCCACGCCTTTTTCTGGCTGACGTTCAGAGGTCCCCATGGACTGATAATGAGGAAGTCAAGCATAGAATTCAATGTGTTCAGCATTTCTTTAAAGATGAGGAACGTCCTGAGCATTCCGAAGGGCTCTCAGAACACTCGACCTTGAAGTTGCCCAGTTACAATCTATTAGACCAGGAACGAAAGACAAGCTTCTTGTAGCATGCATGGGTTCCCGTATACTTTTGTTTTGCTTTCATTTGACTCGATCCCTTCCCGCCCGACTTGCACGTGTGAAGCATATACCGATCTAATATGTCAATAGTTCCTAAATCAGCGGTCACTAGCTCTAAACAGCCAACTCACTTCGCCTACGCACTAAAGGAAAAAGGATGCTGATCTGGATCAGCATACTAGTGTTATTCAAAGTTCCCCTTTCTTTTGTTGTAAGCTCTTGGTGCCTACTTTAAGAAAAGAAATGGAGCTCGTTTCTCACTGCTTCCTTTTGGTTCCACTATAGCCGTGCGGATTCTTCCATGTTTGTTCGTCGACGTCATGGTCCTCCTCCTTCTTTTATACGTTGACGACAAGGGAAGGATTATTCTCTTTTCTTTTCTTTAATCAATGAGCTTGGAAACCATCACCATCATCCGCTGCATGACTTTCTCGGCATGGAGGTCTCTCGTTCCACCTCTGTACTTCGCCTAACCCAAAAAAGTATACTCTTTCATTCTTATCTCGTCTATCCTGCCCTGCGCTACTCCTATATCTTCAGGTGCCAAGCTCTCCGCCCCTAATCCTAGAAACCTATAACAAAAAAGGCAGGCTGCCTTGATGACCGATGCTCTACCTCGGGCCGGGCTTGGTCGGAATCTCCTTTCCGGGAGCGCTCAGAAGCAGCCCCTTACTAACCTCTTAATCTAGAAAAAAGAACTATAAAGCAAGAGCAAGCTGCTAAAAGTAGCGCGCTAGCGCTTGACTAAGATAATAGAATGTAAAGGCTCTTCTCATCAATAGTAGTTTATTTTCAGGTACAAAAAGAAAAGAAACATTTGAGACCTCGTCTTACTTTCCTTTTTTCAACAGCAATTACACATTCCCTCGGCCTCTGATTACAGTCGAAGTGCCATTGCCCCTAGATATATGAAGAACCTATCTGCACCTTCCAATTCTTACTTTCGGAAGAAAAGAGGAGGTGATGACCCGATCCACCAACTATCTGAAATGTTGGCAAACAAGGCCATAGTCGTGACCAACACCACCTTTTCCTAATCATCATGGCTTTTTCCCTTCCCTATGCCATTCTTTTATGGGCACTAAAAGACTCAAACGACTTAAGCAGACTTTTCGGTCACTGATCACGATCAGTCCTTTTTACTCTCACTGCTACAAATTCTTTGATAAGATTATCCCTCTTTTCTCAGTGCTGAGACAAGCTCGTCCCCTCTTGCTTGGAAAAACCCATTGCCGAAGAAACTTCATGTTGACCATTGTCACTGACTCATACATTCTCTGTGGAGTCTCCCCGATTTCTCATGCGAGAGTACATTATCATTTACCACCATTAGCACAGCTTTGAAGCCTGTCTACAACTATGGATGCTGTTCATATGCTTTTTCTTTCTTTTGTTGTTTTGCTACAAAAAGATGATTGAAGAAGCCATTAGCGCCAGATCTGCGGGCTTATCTTTTATCTAAAAAAAAGAAAAGAAAGTGACTAGAGTAGTCTTTGAGTGCTCCTTGTTGTTCGGATCTTGCCGAGCTTCCCAAGCTCTATGCTATTGGGGAACTCTGCAAGGGTCTGACCACATTCTTGATTTACTATATTTAAGTCTTTGGAGTACTTTGGGATTATATTCCGCGCTGAGGATTTGTGCTTGTGGGTTAGGGTGATTATTGCAGACCAGCGTATCTAGTGGTCGACAATCGTTCGGACTTGGTAAAGGTTGTTGCGGCACCTGTAGTAGGATAGAGGACTGATCGTGATGCCCGCGAACCAATTTACGATGTCTCCGTCGCTGACGCTCGTCAAGCATGCCACGTGGATTGGCCAGGGTCTTCTTCGGCTAATGAGACCTCGATCGTGAAGCCTTCGGAGTATCTTTTTGATAGGCGCCTCGATCTTGATGGGGAATTCTCTGCTGATAGATCCCGCCCAGTGTCCCCCTCCTTCCCCCGCCACCTTCAAACCCGTGGGAGTATACAACCGGACACTTATGCCCGATCGTGAGACTGCCTGTTGAACGTCCGATGGCACGTTGCTCCGACCTGAGCTATGCAACAACGAGATCCCCCTTGATCCTTGCCGGATGTGCTTGAAGGTCCCCCATAAGACGCTCGCTTGGGGACTTCTTACTCCAGTTGTTCCAAGAGTCTCTGCTACCCCGTCCAGTAGACTCTCTTTTTCGATCATCTCCTTCGTAAGCTGTTTGATCGGGATACTATTACCTAGGTTCCTAAACTTGGAATGGATGGCGGAGCGTAGGTGGCAAGTAGTTAGATGGATACGGTGCTTTACCCGTATACGCTTCTCCAGCTCTCGAAAGAATTGTATAGGAGTCGTCGTCCTAGTAGGAATTTCCCGAATGACCGTACCGAGGAATTCTGCCGTACTCCGTGCAGCTATTGTTGTTGATCCTGCCGAGCTTGTCAAGCCGGATTGTAGGAATTGGGCGATATGTTTTTGTATTTCTATGAGAAGCTCTACGGCACCTACGATTCCCAGTAGTAAGTCGTTGGCATATCGCGCGTAAGAAAGATGGATTAAGTAATGGGGTTTTAAGGGAGACAGCTTACGGGCCAGGCGTCTCTCTGACCTGATAACTAGTCTCGCCTCCCCGCCCAGCTCTATCAGCAGGCCCTTTCTTTTGCAAGACTGAAGAATATCTCTCATGGCCCAATTCTTATTACAGCGTTCTCGACCAAAGAATTCGGCATGAAGGGTCAAACCGGCGGATTCAATGAGTAAGGCGGCGCAAAGGAGGCTCGAGGGCTTGTTCATAAAGGTGGCAAGTGCCGAAGGCGTTTTCTGGTCCCCCCTAGGCCGGGGGGTGTGCCACGACGAAACAAGGGAATGAAAGGCCGCTTTGCGTTGGATTACCCTCCCAAAAAAATGGCTATTTTGCCTTGGGGAGCGTTGAAGCTTGCTTCTTCTCCATCCTTTTCTTGGTCATCAATACGACATGTCATTAATAGAACCGATCTTATTCTCTGAACAATCGTAATTTCATACTTATGTCGGATCCTCCCTATCTCCTGATCGAGCTTGTGTAGGTAGATGTTGCCTGGTAGGACCGATAGTAGTACACTGTGTGGGACGGAGTAAGGACCCTTCTCACCTCCTACGAGTCGTCCGGCGGAAAAGACTTTATGAATGGAGTAAAAGAACATGGGATCTTCGATCTCTTCCTTGAAGATGGAGATGAGTCGATGTAGGTCGATGGTGTGAAAAGATTTCCTGATGTCAAATTCTAAAAACCAGTGAGAGGTTCCCCACTCTTCTTTGATCCGTCTGAGGACTGAGTGGCAGCCTCGACACGAATGGAAGTGCGATGTGTCTGGAAACTCTGAATCGTAAATATATTCGAGTACCATTCTGATTGCCTCTTTCATGATCTTTTCGATAGGTAAAACTACTGTGAGCGGTCTAAACTTCGACCCTTCTTTCGGTCTTCTTAAGTAATTGAAGTAATTACCTGATTGATTATAGATCAAGGCCCTCCTGCCATCGTTTCAGTGACTCATAGGGCTGACCTCCTTTTGGTTTGGTCGCCGCCTCTCCCAGGACCGGAATGATTATCCCTGCCCGAGGGGTCTACATAGATCCTTGAATGTCGTTGGGTACTGTTCACTTCCCCACCATTCTTGTCACCGTCACCTGTAATCCGCGCAGGTGTGTCCGCACCCCCCTGAGTGGACGAGAAAGAAATCTCCTTCTCATAACAAGAACAACCCCCCTTTCCCGTATGAGCATTCGGTACATGTATCAGTCCGTGGAAGAGTTAAAGGGTCACCACTACTGAGGATCTCCCCCTCATCTTAGATAGGTCTAGGTCGTCTGAGGGTTCGCCACGGTTCCTTGCTGTGCTTACACACTAGGCTACCCTTCTACGAAAGCTCCGCGGGACCACCTACTACTAGTCTTTAGCCGGAATGGTTTATTGCACAAAAACGCCGGGATGCAGGCTCCAAGCCCAACGAATGTCAGATGCAAAGCCCCGCACCTCATTAAGATCATATTGGCATACTCCCCCCCAAAAAAAAAGAGCAGACCCCATTGAAGACGAGAGTGAGGTACAACAAGGTCCTTTCTTTCAACCGCCCATCTCACTAAACCATACGTGGACGTGA
Organism: Sapria himalayana; assembly: GCA_029783825.1. Taxonomy (NCBI): domain Eukaryota; kingdom Viridiplantae; phylum Streptophyta; class Magnoliopsida; order Malpighiales; family Rafflesiaceae; genus Sapria; species Sapria himalayana. The sequence goes on along the minus strand of JAREIK010001862.1, from coordinate 10,012 downwards.
CCGCTCATACAGCTCCCAACCAGCAAGCACTCTACAAGGAATCAAAGTGTGGATGAATCGACATCAAATACAAATAGAGGAATTGGGTTGTTCTTTGCTCATTCTATTTTCAGATGTTTTGTAGCAACTCGGGTCAGAATGTTAGCATGACAAATCCATAATGCTACTGGTTGACCGAGGACTCTCAGTGGAAAGGGAAAGCGCTTTCCTTTAAGAATGCATCTAGTTCCATCTTTCTTTTGTTAGTTAACTCACCTTTTTCTAAAAGTACTTGTAGTAATTCTGGTTTTATACTACTTAGAAGGGCTTTCTCATATCTATAATGTCTGTCTAGTGGCATTCGACCACAGAATCCATTGACAGCTACATAAATGACTAGAATTTGTTTTTCAATTGGAAGTGGTGCATATTGTGGTTGTTTCAGTACTTCTGTCAGCCTTGCACCTCTATTGAGTAATCCCTGAGTCGCAGCATCAAGGTTTGACCCAAATTGAGCAAATGCGGCAACTTCGTGATATTGTGCCAATTCCAGTTTTAAACTACCATAGACTTGTTTCATAGCTTTCAACTGAGCGACGGTCCCGACGCGACTGACAGATAAGCCGATGTTAATAGCAGGTCGAATTCCGCGATAAAAGAGTTCTGTTTCCAAACAGATTTGTCCATCAGTAATGGGGATCACATTGGTAGGAATATAGGCCGATACGTCTCCAGCTTGTGTTATAATGACGGGTAAGGTGGTCAAGCTACCTGCAGCTGTCTGGTCTGATCTTTTTGCGGCTCTTTCTAAGAGACGGGAATGTAAATAGAAAACATCGCCTGGGAAATCCTCACGGCCTGGTGGTCGGCGTAACAAAAAGGACATTTGTCGATATGCCACGGCCTTTTTACTAAGATCATCATAGATGATTAATGCGTGCATTCCATTATCGCGGAAATATTCCCCATGGCAGACCGAGAATATGGGGCCAGAAATTGCAGAGGAGCAGGATCCGAAGTGGTGGCTGCTACAAGAATGGAATATTCCAAAGCATTCACTTCTGAAAGAATTTGAACTAATTGTGCCACAGTTAAGCGTTTCTGTCCAATCGCTACATAGACACAAGACAATGTCTCACTCTCGGAGGTGACCATTGAGTTCATTTGCTTTTGGTTGAATATGGTATCGATAGCTATAGCTGTTTTTCCAGTTTGTCGGTCCCCGATTATAAGTTCTCGTTGACCATGGCCTATAGGAACCAAGCTATCTACCGCTTTTAAGCCTATTTGCATAGGATCGTGCACTGATTCATGTTCAATAATCCCAGGGGCTTTCACTTCGACACGTTTTCGCTCGTGATCGCTTAGAGCCCCTCTTCTATCAATAGGTACTCCCAACGCATCGACCACACGCCCTAGCATAGCCTTTCCCTCAGGAACATCCACAATAGATTCAGTGCGCTTGACAAGATATCCTTCTTTAATAGCGGTCTCACTACCAAATAAAACAATCCCTACATTCTCATTCTCAAGATTCAAGGCTATTCCTTTCACACCGCTGGCAAATTCCACCATTTCCCCAGCTTTAATCTCGTACAATCCATCAACACGTGCAATCCCATCTCCAACTGAGATCACTCGACCGATCTCATCCACTTTCAAATTCGTGTAAAAGTTGGTAATTCAACTTTCTAATTGAGTTGTGAGTTCCGCAGCTATGGAAGCAAATTCCTTAAGTTATTTTTTGAATTCAGAGTAAATGAGGAATGCCACTGCTCTTTTTAGTCAGACGATTCTGCCCCCGAACTACTCTTCCGAATCCCCACCATCCAAACTCTTTGCCCTCTCATCTGGGTCTGTAGGAGAGATTAAGATGGGACTGAGCCTGACTCATCAACAGCTTCCTTTCTTGATTCCTACCCTCATTCCCGCTCTGGGTCTTTTCGAGGGGTGGATAGATCTGTCAAATCCATATTTCGTGAATAAATGAAAGATTCAGTTCAGTCCAGGAAGACTTTCCTACGGACAGTAGGTTGAAATTAAAAGACAAATAAAATGATAAAGGCCATCATTAGGGCAAACAAGGCAATGGCCTCGGTGAGAGCAAATCCCAAAATGGCATAACCAAATAATTGTTTCGCTAAGGATGGATTTCGGGCAACGGAATGGATCAAAGAGCTGAAAACATGTCCGATCCCTACTGCTGCTCCTGCCAAAGCAATAGTGGCTGCTCCAGCTCCAATTAATTTAGCACCCTCTAACATGATGATTGATCTTTCTCATTCGAGATTTAGAAATCTCGTCACGCTTTGATTCCATCTTTTCCTCCTCGTCGATTCTTCCATTCGTTCCTTTCTCTTTCAAACTCACTTCCTTCCAGGTCAGGAAATCAAATGGATGCGCTGTTGCTTGCTTGGACTTGTTGTTAAAAGACACGATTCCTTTTGTGTTGGTTTACCAATGGCTCTTTTCTCTTTCAATAGCGGATAGGATCAAAGAAGATTGACAGTTATGAGATGATTATGGGCATCTATTGTCATGCTTGCACCCAAAGCTTGGTGTGGTGAGGTTTCGCTCTTCCGTGTCCCCTAAGCGCCCGAATACCAATAGCGCACTAGCCGTAAGAGCAAATAGTCGACAAGAAAGAAGGAAATAAGGCTGAGGAGGTGTCAAAGACGACCACTCTAAGCCTCGACCAGTTAGACAACTCCCTCTTTCGAGCATAGATCACAGTGGTCAAGATGAGCTGGGTCTGTAATCGGCGAGACGTGGCATGTGAGTAGCCCTTCACTCAGAGGATCGATGGTGCTGCGTGCCCAGAGCTAGCGAAAGTACCTATGTGACGTCATAACTTTATGTCTCATAGCAAGATCTCACTCCCCCGGTGGAACTTCACGAGCTACAATGTGAACAGCTGCCCTCTACCTTCTTTTGAGAAAGTCCCTCTCTTTAGTTTGACCGGTCTTCCATTACAAGGGCTCAACCAGCCTTTTTTTTAGAATAGATTATGGTCGTCGATCTCCAACTCAACCTCTGATAGGGCGGGGCTAGTTTTGGTATTTAAGTCAGTCTAAGGTCGAAGTCCTTCACCCCGGAAATGCGGTTTGAAATCTACTATGTTTTTATTCCTGTGATTCATAGTTTTAGTGAGAAGGTCACTCTCGATATCAAAATGGAACTTTCTCTATGTATGGCTCTAACTCGATTCATAAGGAGGCCGTTCGGGAACTAGGAGCTCTACTCGAGCTATGCCGTCTCTTGCCTTTGGGCTGCTGCCCCTCTTCCACCAAATCATTAATCTCTTCCATCGGTGGGAGATAGGGGTTCCCAGTTGTTTTAGTACTTATCATCTATTTTTTCTCACCTGTCCGGCATTGCATGCCATCACTCTTCCGTCGTGAACTCCGTTTCCCTCGCTAGTTATTGTCCCCTTTCTGACCAGGAAAGTTAACCTTGCATAAGGCCCAGCTCGAATGACATTTCCGTATAAAAAGATCATTTTTTGTGGTTGGAAAAGAAGGCCGTTTAGGGCTGACTCTGGCTATTTACTTTCTAATTGCACTTCAGAGGTATAGCAGGGGCACGTTTAGCTTATTAGGAAAAGCATCTCCATGAGGTCGCGGATTCAGGTCCCTACTACACAGCAGTTAGAAACACATAGAGCAACCACGAGCACGCAGGATACTAACATGAAATTTTAACATGAAAGAAGGGCATTCTCAGTATTTAGAAACATAGAGCAAAAAGCTGTTTGATAGAAAGTAGGGTAGTATGAAAACTTTCACCGAATAGGGCACCAAGCCAGCTTCCACTTTTGTCTCCTGGGCCGGTTGACCCTTTACCAGGACAAGTCCTAACTAAAAGGTAAGTTCCTAACTCAGAAACCTAAGCTAAAAGCGCAAGTGGGGTGTCGGCTTAGCCGCTTCACAGCTCCACAATCCCGCTTATTTTTTATCTAAAAGAAGCTTCGCAAAGTGCACTCTAAGTCCCATTCAAATGACAGGGCCCCTGCCTTTATGGAACCATGCCGAATCCCCAACTACGTTATAAAAGGGGTATTGGCAATCTGCCCAATATCGTATAAAGCTATTGCTACTTCATCCCCCTTCATCGCCTGCTTCAATCAATCATCTTTCTGCTCATGAAAACGGAAACGTATTTTATTCAATTAAGGCTGATGCCCGTGCCCTGCCGAGTGAAGGAGAGATTGTCGTACTTATGGGGATAAAAAGTGACTAGACCTGGTCTGGGAGTACTGAGAGTACTGTAGACGAGGTCTCATCTAGTATCTGTTGACCGGACTCGTCTCGTCCCATTAGGGTTCCCGAGGGGGTGAGGCTGCCGCGCTTGGTACAATGAGTTGCTAGCTATGGACCAAAGATAGGGGCATATGTGATATCAATTCTGGTTCTTGATGCCCGACCCACGAAAGAGCTAAAGAAATGTTCTAGTCAAGTCGAGAGTAGATGATACGTTCCAAGGGTGAAGCTCACACGATAATAGGGAGTCATCAAAGTATGAGTCCATACACTTTCTAGCTAATACTGGATCAACAAAGACCTAATTCCATTTCTTAAGACCTCCTGTCTCTATCCTAAGGGATCCCAGCTGATCGTATACCACTTCTGATCAAAGATCAGCCTGATCTATGACCACCATCACTTCGTTCATGATAGTCGGTCAAGTGGCCACTGTTCCCCTTTATAGTGGAGTTGGCCTTCTCTTTTGAGCTTCTTGTAATCAAGCACGACGGAATCCCTGACCCTGTACCTAAACTCTGAAAGCGGGAACCTTTATTGTCGTCCCACATTCCGCGCTCACTCTAATTCTGTTTATCTCCTTAACAGTAGAGCCACTCCTAGTTTCCCGTCGCCCATTCCTCTCGCTTTCAGCGGACAGACCGATAAATGACCCAATTTTTCATCTGCCTCTCCCTAGTGGCCCTTTTCAAGAAAAAAACACGGGTTTGTGTGACATCTTGCCTCTATTTCCAACTGGCGAAGGGGAGGTTGGTCGTAGATCTGTATATCCAACCCAAGAGTGTACCGGAGTGAGCACTAAAGCAAGTGGAGTGTACGAAATGAACGAATGAAGTGATAGCGGCCAACGAGCTATTGGTTTGGGAATAGTACCTAGGAGTCAATTATTTAGAAGATAGAGATAACAGAGCTTTCGGACAAGCATCCGGTGCATCAATAGAAAGACCGCTCAGTGGGGACTTCCAAGCCCAATCTGTGTATTCGCTCCTATGGACTCTTCCTTTGAAGGAAGCTTGCAAAGGACTGAATGAGTCATAGATCTCAAATTGTATACTATACCCTCCCCGTCCCGAGAATGGGACCTAGTAAGGCAGGCCACATCTCATTACGTAAAACTGTTGAATCCCCCAAAGCAGACACAAAACTCATAAGGGATGGGAAGGAAATCTTAAAAAGTGCCCTTCGCGTGCCTATGCTTGGTCTTCCGTTCTGCGCGAGCGAGCACTAAATGACAAGGGTGTAAGTTCCTCCAATCGTGTACATTCATTCGTGATCTATTATATAAGTGCTGTGCGATTCCACTGTTCGCCTGTGTACCTGGGCTCGATCTTCCTACTCTCGCTTAAAGCGGGTTCCGAATAAGACTGGTAGGGTAAGGAAGGGACTTCACGGCACGCAGGAGTACGTTGAAATATTCGCTAAGACAATGGAAGGTAACGTATGTACAGCTGACGAGAGTGAGGGGTGTTCCTACTGGGCATGGAAATTATTGCTCTCGTTCTTGCCTGGGCGTGAATCAAGTCCATTCTCTCTGTCCTGATTATCACGTGAGCTGAGGGGGGGGGGGGAACTCGGCAGAAGATCGATCATTCGACTGCAATGCGGCCGATTGTCTCGATGGGTAGTAGAGAGCTGCTGGAACACCGAATAAGCAATGGCAAGGCTGGTCTTGTTATAATGGATATGGAATCTAAAAGAAAGAAGGATAGAAAGGAGAAGAGCTGCGACACCGATAGCAAGTCGCCCAAGAGGCGAAAGCGTTGGAAGTCGCTCGAGAACACGAGCGAGTCGGCCAGCATTTCTATCCGAGAAGGAGGGAGGGGTTGAGTACACCACACCGGGCGAAGAAAGCAAACAGTGGTGGTTAGTACGAGATTATCTCAGAAAAGAGTACCAGCGATCTTGCTAAATCGAGCTGCTAAAGAAAGATACGAGATTCACAGTTTTCAGGCTATCGTCCTACCTTAGTCTAGGATAGATCTTTATTCTCTTTAGAGACATTTTTCTCATTGACTCACTTTCTTCTTAGCTTAGGAAAGAATGAAGAAGACAATGGATTACGTCACCGGTGTACTTACTTCAACACATCCGCTATAACATGGAAAATCAGTGGTTCTTGAGTTCGCGGAACACTGAATAAAAAAAAATAGTAAGCTGGTGCGAAATGCAGACCATCGCGATAAACTGCGCATCGTGTTAAGGCTTGGGCCGCTGGCAGGAAACCTCCGTTCTACTTACTATAGGATCGACGGTTCAAGCGACATCCATTCCCCCGGAGCCAAAGATTAATTCTATAAAGACTAAGCCCAAGTGGGGGGAGGGGCCCAGTTGAAAGACTAGCCTCCGGCCTTCTAACCCCGGCTAGCTAGTTTAAGCACTATACAAGGTATATTCAATCAACGAAACGTAATGCGTCTGCCATTCGAAAGAAGAGATAAAGAAAAGAACACAGAATAAAGAGAGCACTCCACAAGCCAAACCAAAGAGGAGTCTGTTCGATCGCCCCACATATCCACGATTTTTTCATGCCTTATCCTCCACCCATCTAGTTGAGCAGTTGAGGGATAGGAGAAGAATAGTCGAAGGGATGGATAATTTGTCCTTTTATTGGATCGTTGATGTATATGTTATGATGCCTTCGGATGAAAGAGGGTCGGGCGAAAAAGAGCGACCCGCAACCAGAAAAGAAAGAAGAGTAGTTCATGAGGGGCAGCAGATCGACTCACCGATAAGAAAAAACTCTGATTATCGCTCACAGGATGACCAGCCAGTCCAAGGCAGAAAAAAATCAATGCCCATTTCTATTTTCTTTGGGAAAGTTTCATTCCCGGCCATGGGATTTGTTTTGAGAGGAATAACTGGAATTTGAAGCATAAAGCATCTTCGCCCCTTATCCGCACGTAGATCTTGGGATGGACTTTTGGTTTTGGGGATTGAACTAAGGCTCGGAACTTCACTAAAAGCAGGGGAAAGAAAGAAAGAAAAGGACTCGAATGCTTCGCTGATCTCTAACTTCGTTCGAGCTGCTTCGCTCCTATGGAACTTTTTTGAGGAACCGCCGCGCCGGGTACGATCCGATCCTACTTGACTTTCTTTGCCCAGGAGCTCTGGTATGAATACCCGTTCTTAGAGTGATAGTAGCTGTGAGGGTATGATTGAATCAGTAATCGCTCCTACCCTTGTGAAATGAAATATTTGATCACTTTTCCATCCTTCCTTGATCTTGTAAGTGGTGTCACTGCTTTCACCGAACTCCAACAGGCTACACAATGTCTTACGGGGCTTACCCAGCTAGAAGGTATGTAACAGAAGTCTCAAGAGATTTTCAATCGACGGGAAAGCAGAATCAATCCGAGAGATTATACTTTAGGAGTATAGTAAGATGAAAGGGACCTCACACGGAAGGAATTGGCTAGAATCGAGGGGAGCGTTCCAAGTTAGCTTGTTAGTACTTTCATTCTTATTCACATTTTTCCTACTATAGGGACACCAGGGGAGTAAAAATTGCATTATATGCAGCGCAGTCTGGGAGATTCTATAAGCTCTAAGTTAGCTCGATAGATGAAGAGATATTGCGTCTATTTACTTTAAGGCCTATAGGATAAGATGTTCACACTCACTTTAAAGTGACTAGGCTTGTCCTTTCTGCATGGGCCCACGGAGCGGTCATAAAGCCTGAGGCCTCCAACTGTAATTGGCTTAGACCGATCGTATGGCTCAAAGAAAAGACACTTTCACTGGAAAAGGCGGATAGTCTCTTTTCCGCCCTGCTTCGAAAGCTGCTATATGACTAGCATCATTTAGGGCTGGGCTTTTTCTTATTGATTTTTTCCGGTATGCTGCTCCGCGAGCAAGGAGCGAGAGAACTCAGTGGGCTGTGGTGATGTCAGAATTTGCACCTATTTGTATCTATTTAGTGATTAGTCCGCTAGTTTCTTTGATCATACTCGGTCTTCCTTTTTCATTTGCTTCAAAGAGATCGACCTATCCAGACAAATTGTTGGCCTACGAATGTGATTTCGATCCTTCCGATGATGCCAGAAGTCGTTTCGATATACGATTTTATATTTTTTCCATTTTATTTATTATCCTTGATCCGGAAGTCACATTTTTATTTCCTTGGGCAGTACCTCCCAACAAGATTTATTCTTTTGGATTTTGGTCCATGATGGCCTTTTTATTGATTTTGATGATTGGATCTCTCTATGAATGGAAAAGGGGTGCTTCGGATCGGGAGTAATCACTAGTGATAGGGCAAAAATCGTGGGGAAGGACAAAGGAAAGAGCAATGCCTACATTAAATCAATTGATTCGTCATGGTCGAGAGGAAAAACGACGCACGGACCGTACTCGAGCTTTGGATCAATGTCCCCAGAAGCAAGGTGTATGCCCGCGTCTTTCTACGAGAACACCGAAAACACCAAATTCTGCTCCACGTAAAATAGCCAAAGTAAGATTGAGCAATCGACATGATATATTTGCTCAGATTCCGGGCGAAGGTCATAATTTGCAGGAACATGATATGGTATTCATCAGAGGAGGTAGAGTCAAAGATTTGCCAGGTGTGAAATCCCATTGTATTCGAGGAGTCAAGGATTTGCTGGTAATTCCGGATAGAAGAAGAGGCAGATCAAAATATGATGCGGAAAAACCCAAATCGATATGAATGGAAGATGCCTAACTTTTTGTCACTTATTTTTTCATTTGGTTTGGTATAGTAGGTGGGTTTTTATTGAATTGCTTTGGTTCATGTTAATGAATGTAAAACTGGGGACTCGGCCGAATGTCTAAAGAGTCTTTTTGTTTTGGTGAAATCCAAAAAGATGATGCCTTCCCCAGTTCGGGAATGGAGCGGGAGCGGGCCGGGCTTAGATTATAACATAACTAGTACGCGGGTTCACACCGTTGATAGGCTGACCTCCTCAATTTCTCGCCCGACCTTTTCTCAAAGCTGTCCTAAGCACAGTCGAAGTCCAGTAAGCAAGAAAAGTATCAACCCGAATAAAGCCCCTCTCTTTCCAGTAGTATGTAGCTTTACTTCCTTTCACTTATATGGAATGGAGTGCTTAGTTTGCGCAGTTGAGTGGCGCTTGTTGAAGACCTCTCATAGGCCTGATCTCAAAAAGTACATACATATATAAATGTCAGTCAGTCGCTTTGAACTCGACTAGATAGTGGGAATTTAGATGAACGGAACTTCTTAGAAAAGCAGCGAAGACGGGAGTAGTCGAAAGCAGAATCTGTGGATCACTTTCGCTCTCCTCTAGGAGCGAATTCGTATAACGAGGTAGGAGTTGCTTGCCCAGTAAGAAAGCTAGGCTCCATCTCAGGCGAGGGGTTATATCTCAATGAAGGAAGCCACTTATTCTCAATTGCACGAGTTTAGTTAGAAAGTTGATTTCGGAGAAGGATGAGTGGGTCAGATGGGGAGAGTCACTTGAGCCACTTTGCACGGGATTTAATCTGTGGCAGAATTAGTCGAAGTAAAGTTACAATGGAGTAATCGGTCAGTCCTCACTGAATAAAGTAAGTAGCGAACCTTGAAAGTCAGTCCTTTTATCTTTATCTTTTATAGGGAATGTTTTTCCTGTCTTGAATCTTGAAAGCTGAAGGAAGTCAAGTCTCTATCTAGTACTACGTGAGCCAGTCAACCTATTTTCTCACGATAAAGAGTTGCTCAAACTCAAATGTGAAAAGGACAGATTCAGTAGGGGGAGGAGAAGCCTGACTAGTCTCATCAGTAAGTTAAGGAATCAAGTTGGTGAGCCAATGAA
>JAREIK010001861.1:0-18994 GCA_029783825.1 Sapria himalayana | reverse complement strand
ATATATATATATATATATATATATATATATATCTACTACTATCTATGTATCTTTCTGTGTATCTATCTATCTTTTATGACTATCTGTCAATCATCAAGCTATCTATCTATATCTCTATCTATCTATTTATCTATATCTATATATCTATATGTCTGTCTTTATCTATTTGTCTATTATTTATTTATCTACTGTCTGTCTAACTGTATATTTCTCTATCTACCAATCTATCTATTTGTATATTTGTTTATCTGCCTATCTGCATATCTTTCAATTATTTATCTATCTTTTTTTCTTTTTTCTATCTTTCTATTTGTGTGTATATATATATATATATATATCTGTCTATCTATCAATCTGTTTATATGTATATCTGTCTATCTGTTTATCAATCTTTTTGTCTATTTGTCTATGTGTCTATCATTATATCTTTTATCTATCTATTTATCTGTCTATCTATCTGTCTATCTATCTATGTATCTATCTATCTATCTGCCTATCTTTATATCTATTTATATATCTATATGTCTATCTGTCTAAATGCATATGCGGCTATTTGTCTATTTGTCTATCTTTCTCTCTATCTTTCTGCCTATCTATAATTCTATCAATAAGACTATATGTCAATGTGTCTATCTGTCAATCTATCAATCTGTCTCTCTATCTATATGTCTGTCTATCTATCTGATTATTTATCTATCTCTCTATCTTTATATATGGGTTTCTTCGTATATAGAAATATGTTAATAAGTGTATATGTCTATGTGTCTATCTGTCAATCTATTAAACTATCTATGTACTTGTCTTTCAATCTATCTATCTCTTACTATGTCTATATGTTTATAAGTCTATCTATCTATATGTCTATATGTTTATATGAATATCTATTAATATATTTGTCTTGCTATTTGCCAATCTATCTCAGTGTATATCTGTCGATCTGTCTATTTGTCTTTATGTCTATGTGTCTATGTGTCTATCTGTCAATCTGTATATTTAACTCTTTATTTATTTATCTATCTGTCTATCTGTGTATCTATCTATCTATCTTTCTTTCAATCTATCTATCTTTCTCTCTTTCTATTTAGCTATATGTCTATCTGTCTATCTTATTATATGTTTATTTTTCTATTTATCAATCCTGAATCTACCTATGTGTCTATCTATCTATCTATCTTTCTATTTGCCTATCTATCTATCTATATATCTGTCTATCAAAATATATCTATCTATCTATATATATGTCTATTTATCTATCTATCTATCTTTCTATGTGTCTATGTGCCTTTGTGTCTCTATTTCTATCTGCCTATCTATCTATCTATCTATCTGTGTGTCTGTCGATCTGCCTACTTGTCTATCTAACTATTTATTTGTCTATCTATCTTCTATCGATATGTCTAGCTAGCTAGCTAGCTATCTTTTTTTCTTTCTTTCTTTTTTTCTATTTGTATGTCTATCTGTCTATCTTTTTATTTGTCTAAAAGTCTATCTAACTATTTGTCTATAAGTTTATCTATTGTTCGATGTGTCTGTCTGTCTATTTTTTTATCTATCAGTCTATCTGTCTATCAATCTAACTATCCATCCATCTATCTGTCTGTCTATATGTCTATCTGTATATCTTTTTTTCTATCTTTTGATCTATCTATCTATTGATCTAACTATCCATCCATATATCTATCTGTCAAAATGTCTATCTATCTATCTGTCTAATTTTCTATATTTCTATCGATCAATTTGTCTATTTGTCTATGTGTTTATCTATATATGTATCTATCTATCTATTTATCTATCTATCTTTCTGTTTATCTGTTTATATATCTTTCTGTCCATTTATCTATCTATCTGTCTATTAGTCTGTGTATCTATCTAGCATTGTATCTGTATATCTACATATTTACATTTTTGTGTATCTTCCTATTTGTCTATCTATCTATTTATCTATCTATCAATCTTTTTTCTATCTGTGAATAAACTATATGTCTATCTATCTTAACTGTCTATTTGTCCATCTGTCTATCTGTGTATCTGTCTATGTGTCTATGTGCCTATGTGTTTATCTGTCTATCTAGCTATCTTTCTACCGGTCTATCTATCTATATGTCTATATATCTTCTATCTATTTGTCTAGTTATCTATTTGTCTATTTATTTATATGCCATTCTATCTATGTATCTATCTTCCTATCTATTTGTCTATCAATCTATTTGTCTATCTATCTATTTGTTTATCTATCTATATGTCTCTCTGTCTGTCTATCTATCTATCTATCTATCTATGTGTCTATCTATCTATCTATGTATGTGTGTATCTATCTATCTATCTGTCTATCTATCTTTATATATATATATATATATATATATATATATATATATATATTTGCCTATCTGCATATCTACTTTGTCTATCTATATAGCTTTCTATCTGTCTATATGCCTATCTATATATCTATCTATCGATATGCCTATCTATCTATTTGCCTATCTATGTTTCTGACTAGCTGTCTATTTGTTTATCTATCTATCTTATATTATCAAATAATCTATTTATCTATATATCTATCTATGATTTTCGATCTATCTATCTATTTATTTATCTATCTATCTATCTATATGTTTATTTCTCTATCTATCAATCTATCTATTAGCCTTTTTACCTAACTGTAAATATGTCTATAAGTGTATATGTATATGTTTCTATTTGTCAATCTATCAATCTGTCTATTTGTCTATATTTCTATCTATCTATCTATCTATCTATCTGTGTATATTTTTCTATCTATATATATGTCTATTTGTCTATCAGTCTTTCTTCCTATCTATAAAATTGTCTATAAGTTAATGTCTATGTGTCTATCTATCAATCTATCAATCTATCTAACTATCTATCTACCTATCTTTCTATCAGTATATCTCTCTATATATCAATTTATATGTGTCTATCTGTCTATCTTTTTATCTGTTTATATGTCTATATGTATATTTTTCTATTTGTTTATTTGTATATCTATCTATCTCGCTATTTGCCTATTTATCTATGTATATATTCGTCTAACTATCTATCTGTCTATCTATTTGTCTTTCTATTTGTCTATCAATCTGTCTATTTGTATATGTTTATATGTATCTATCTCTCTGTATGTCTGTCTATTTGTCTATCTGTCTATTTGTATATCTGTCTATCTTTCTATTTATGTGTCTACCTATTTGTATATTTTATTTGTCTATCTATCTAACTATTTATTTATCTATATATTTGTCTGTCTATCTATCTTTCCATCTAACTATCTGTCTATCTGTGTATCAATATATATAACTACCAATCTATTTTTCTGTCTATCTGTCAATCTATTTATATTTCTACCTTTCTATCTTTCTATTTGTCTATCTTTCTATAATTCTATCTATCTATCAGTCAATCTGTTTATATCTCTACCTTTCTATATTTCTATCTGTCTATCTTTCTATCTTTCTATATGTCTATATTTCTATCTTTCTATATGTCTATCAGTCTACCAGTCATTCTATATATCTGTCTATCCATCTATGTATCTATCTTTCTCTCTATCTGTCTATCTATCTGTCTTTATATCAATTTGTCTATCTGTCCATTTATCTATCTATCTGTCCATTTATCTATCTATCTGTCTATCTACATATTTTCTTATCTGCCTATTTTTCTATATATCTATCAATCTATCTATCTATAAATCTATCTATATGTCTATCTATCTATATATGTATATGTCTATTTTGTAACTATATATCTATCTATCTATCCATCTATCTGTCTATTTGTCGATCTTTAGATTTGTCTATATATCTTTCTATATTTCTATCTTTCTTTCTATCTATATATCTGCCTATTTGTTTATCTATCTATATATCTTCCTATTTGTTTATCTATCTATCTTTCTAACTATAAATCTATCTATATGTCTATCTATGATTCTATCTATCTTTGTATGTGTATACCTGTCTGTCTATCTTTCTAATTGTCTATCTATCTATCTGACTATATATCTATCTGTCTATATGTCTATCTGACTACGTATCATTTTATCAATGTATTTATCTAAATACCTATCTATTCTTTTATATATCTATATATATGTCTATCTGTCTGTCTAAATTTCTATTTGTCTATTTTTATATCTATCTATTTGTCAATATGACTATATATCTATCTATCTATCTATCTATCTTTCTGTTTATCTATCCATCTGTCTATCTGTCTATCTATCTGTATATATATATATATATATATATCTATCTATCTATCTTTCTATGTTTCTATCTATTTATCTGTCTATCTATTTATCTGTCTATCTATCAATCTGTAAATCTATCTATCTATATATCAATCTATCTTTCTCTCTATCTGTCTATATCTCGATCTGTCTATCAGTCATTCTTTAAATCTATCAATTTGTCAATCTATCAATATGTCAATCTATCAATATCTATATATCTATCTCTCTATATATCTATCTATATTTCTATCTATATTTCTATCTATTCATCTATCTAACTTTCTGTCTATCTATCAATTTGTCGATTTGTCATTCTGCAAATCTATCTATTTGTTTGTCTCTCGATCTATATCTATATTTATCTATTTATCTATATATCTATCTATCTTTATGTCTGTCTATCTGTCTGTCTGTCTATCTATCTATTTATATATCTATCTATCTATTTCTCTATCTATCTATCTGTATATTTGTATTTCTATCTATTTGCCTTTCTTCGTATCTGCATATTTGTCAATCAATCTTTTTGTCTAATTTTCTATCTTTCAATATGTCTATATATATATATGTGTGTGTGTGTGTGTGTGTGTGTCTATCTATTTATCTACTTATATGTCATTCTATCAATCTATCTATCTATCTATCTCTCTGTCTATATCTTTATCTACCTATTTATCTATATATCTATCTATATGTCTGTCTCTCTATCTATTTATTTGTCTATCTGTCTATAAATTTATCTATTTTTCTATTTGTTAATCTGTCTGTTTGTCTATCTGCCTATATATATATATATATTTGTATATCTATCTATCTGCTTATTAGCCTATATGCGTATCTACATATCTATCAATATATCTATCTGTCTATCTATCTATCTTTATATCTTTTTATATGTTTATTTGTCTATATGTTTATCTTTCTATCTTACTTTTGTCTATCTATCTATCATTCAATATATCTTTCTACCTATCTATAAATTTGTCAAAAAGACTATATGTCTATTAGTCTATTTGATTATTTTTCTATCTCTTTATCTTTCTATATGGGTTTCTTTCTATATAGAAATATGTCAATAAGTATATATGTATATGTGGCTATCTATCAATCTATCAATCTATCTAACTATCTATGTGCTTGTCTTTCAATCTATATATCTTTTTATATGTCTATGTGTTTATCTATTTGTCTATTTTCCAATCTATTTAGTAGTATATCTGTCGACCTGTCTATTTGTCTATCTATCTATGTGTTTATCTGTCTACCTATCTATATATCTGACTATTTGTATATTTGTTTCTATGTGTATTTATCTATCTATCTCTCTATCTGTCTATCTATCTATCTTTCAATCTATCTATCTGTCTCTCTTTCTATTTATCTATATATCTAACTATATATCTTGCTATCTTTTTATTTTTATATTAATCTATCTGTCTATCTGCCTATGTGTCTATCTATTTGATCCATCTATTTATCTATCTCTCTATCTATCTGTCTATCTATCTATCTATATGTCAATCTATCTATCTATCAATCTATCTGTCTATTAGACTCTGTTGGTTTGTGTCTCTCTATCTATCTGCTCATCTATCTATAAATCAATAAATCTATCTATTTACATACTTGTCTATATATATATATATATATATATCTCTATCTAACTATTTGTCTCTCTGTCTTCTATCTATCTGTGTAGCTAGCTAGCTATCTATCGATCATTCTTTATTTATTTCTATTTGTCTATCTTTCTATATTTTTATTTGTCTAAAATCTATCTGTTTATTTTTCTATCTGTCTATCTATCAATCTATAAGTGTGACTATCTATTTTTTTATGTCTATCAGTCTATGTCTTTATCAGTCTAACTATCCATTTTCTATCTATATGTCTATCTCTTTTTCTGTCTATATGTCTATCTGTCTATCTGTCTATCTATCTATCTGTCTATCTGTCTATCTATCTATCTCTCTATTTGTCTATCTGTCTATCGGTCTATCTATCTATCTGTCTATCTGTCTATCTGTCTATATGTATGTCTATCTATATTTCTATCAGTCAATTTGTCTATTTGTCTATGTGTTTGGCTATCTATCTATCTATCTATATATTTATCTATCTGTATTTCTATCTATATCTATCTATCTATCTATTTATCTATCTATTTGCCTATTTATATAACTCTCTATCTATCTTTTAGTTTATCAGTTTATCAGTCTATGTGTTTATAAATATTTTATTCTATCAGTCTATTAGTTTATGTGTCATCTATCATTCTATCTATCTATATGTCTATCTATTTATCTATCTAATTGTATATCTATCTATCTATCTATATATCTATCTATCTATATGTCTGTCAATCTGTCTATCAGTTTATCTATCTTTCTTTCTATCTGTTTATATGTCTATATGTATAACTATCTATCTATCTTTCTATTTGTTTATATCTATGTGTCTATCTATCTATATGTCTATCATTCTATCTGTCTATCTATCTAACTATCTAATTGTCTTTTTGTCTATCAGTCTATCAATAAATCTATATATATGTATATATATATAATTATCCATCCTCCTATATGTCTTATATATCTATCTATTTATCTATCTATATTCATCTATCTTTTTGTCTATATGTTTATCTATCTAATTATCATTATATGTATCTACCTACCTATCTGTATATATAGTTATCTATCTATCTGTCTATATGTTTATATGTCTATTTATCAATCTATCTATCAATCAACCAATATATATATATCTCTTTATCAAATTGGCTTTGTCTATTTATTCCTCTATGTATATGTGTTTTTATCTATTTTCCTCTCTCAATCTATTAATCTATCAATCTATGAATCTATCTAAATTTTATATATATATCTTTCTTTCTATCCATCTAATTGTCTAAATATTTATCTATCTTTCTATCTATCTGTTTGTCTATCTAACTATCCATCTAATTGTCTAATTTTCTAACTAACTATTTATCTATTTGTCTATCTGTCTATCTATCTATATATTTATCTATCTGTCTATCTATCTTTATTTATTTATTTTTTTCGTTCTTTTTTTCTTTCTCTATATCTTTATATCTATTTATCTATTTATTTCTATATCTATATATCTATCTGTTAATCTGTATATTTGCTAATATTTCTATATATCTATCTATCTGTGTATTTATCTATTTGTTTATCTATCTATATACTTATCAATCTATCTACTTATATATCTATTTTTTTATCTATTTATATGTCTGTCTATTTATCTACTTATATGCCTATCTATCATTCTATCTATCAATTAATCAATCTATCTATCTATTTGTCTATCTATCTATCTATTGCATATCTGTCTATCTATCTATCTATCTATCTGTGTATCTATCAATCTATCTTTCTCCATGTCTATCCATCTATATGTCTATCTTTCTATTTGTATATCTATCTATCTGTCTATCTATTTATCTATTTATATGTCTATCTATTTTTTATCTATCTATTCATTTGTCTTGTAGTCTATTAATCTATCAGCCTTTGTGTCTATTTTATTTTTAGTCTATCTTTCTATTAGTCTATGTGTTTATGTGTCTATCTATCTATCCATCTAACTAACTAACTATCTATCTATTTGTCTATATATCTGTCTGTCTCTCTCTCTATTTAATTTTACATCTACTGAGCTAAGATCCATATTTACTCAACTTTAAGTCAGCTTTGGTATTACACTTAAAATTAAATTATTTTGGTAGGTAACTTTTACGAATTACATTTCATCTAATTCTTAGATATTTATGGGATTTTGGCATCATATTTCCTGACTTCTTTGAATCCCATCTAATGTCATTAGGCCCAAATCCATTTTGATAACTTAATAAAGTTAAACCATTTCAAATAATTGGGTAGCACCATTATTCGTCTTGTCTTACTAATGTCACATTTTGTACTTCTACTTTAGTAGAACCTACATTAAGGTGATAAAAGGTTTGACAAGTGTTTATATATGCATGACATGTTAACTTTAAATTTTATGGGAGGGATCTTGATTGATTTTAATTTTTAATTAATAAATCTCATCATATATCTAGTATCACCATCTTATATAACATATTATACATAACATCTCATACTTGCATATAATTAACATGTCACAGTATGGCCTTAATATAGATTAATTTTCACAAGCCAATATGAAGATCATTAGTCATTAATCCTAGGTAATAATAAGTAGCTTCATGAAGTTGATTTGCCCACTAACTTGTGCATAGACACCTAGCTCCTCCATCATCATGGTCAGATTGCATGCCTTCAAATGGCTTGCATTGTCTCTTTTGTTTTATTACATCAATTAAAAAATTACAATAAAAAATTGGCATGCAAGCCATATTTAATAATTACAACCATTGGCAAAAATAATAATAATACTCTACCAAATAGATTGGTTAAAAAGGCCATACTAAGCACCATTTGAAGCAAAATAACATGCAAAATATATAATGTTATCATATTGTATAAATAATTTGTATTTAAAAAATAAATTATAATAACCATGTATTTAAAAACAATTAAATTTATAAGGTGTTACGTAGAGCTGTTATGGTGGTTCTGCTAGACAGTTAGCGGATGGGGTCAAGGCAAGCCACTCTTGTGGGGTTGGGGTAGCTCTCTATAAAAAATAAATTTTAAATTTTCTTTAATCTCATCAATAAATTTTCATTGATCTCATAATAAATTTTCAATGATCTCATCAATAATTTTCATTGATCTTATCAATAAATTTTCATTGATCTCATCAATAAAGTTTCATTGAACATATCAGTAAATTTTTATCAATCTCATTAATAAATTTTTTATTGATATTATCAATAAATTTAAAATAAGCCGAAAGCCATCAAAATCATATTAAAACAACATATTATATAATCTCATTACACATAGGGCTTATTTTGGCACCACCATAAATAATCACTAATAAATCAAAATAGATATATGAATTTAGTCCATGTATTAATCTGATTAAGACAAAGCTAGAATCATATATCATGCTATTAAACACTTTAATGGCAATATCCCATTCAGATTCTCAATCATACTAATGAATCCTTTTAGTTTTCAGATTCAATCAATTAATACCTTAACAAAACCTATTAACTATGTCAATCACACAAACAGTAATATCATATATATTCAAAAATGCAAATCATGCCAGAATCATATACATCACATACATATGATAAAATATGGCATTTTTCATTTTTATGAAAACACAAGTTCATTCGATACCATTATTGAGATTTTAGGCAGAATATTCAATCTAATTGGAACATAAACACAATAGAATTTATAATTTTTATTTCTTAATCCACCAAGGATCACATGCAATTCATAAAACGACTAAGGAAGGGTAAATGAAACTTATATCTTGTAGATCGATTCATCAAGCCTTCAAAGTGAGTGTTGAGGTTTATTCAAATTTTCAAAGGTGCTGCATTTTTGAACAGTTACAACCCTCTACATGTATCCACACAAGAACAAATAATTAATGATCTTGTTGAATGCTAGTTCCGATTTGACTTCTCAAAATGAAAAGGATTCTATCTATTTTATAAAAGATGACTACTTGCATCAAATATGTTTCACATATATATATACAAGTTTGCTATGGTTTTAGTCATAAATATATTAAGTATATAATTAAAACTTTTTTAAATAATAACAACTTAAATTCTTTTCCTTTAAAACTCCTTTTAAATGAATTTATTCATTAAAACTCACGTTTAATGTAACAAAATAATTACTTATTTAAATCATAAATATAAACTTTCTCAAAATTAAATTCAAATTTAAATAATAACTATTTGTTATTAGTGATTTAAAATAATCTCATCATTTAAAATTACTATAGAGAATAAAAAACCATGACCATTATTATTCATTCTTAATATGCAACTCTAAAGGTTCAATTAACATTATCAGTAGGCCTAAATCACATTTTTATTCTACAAGTCAAAAGTGCCATCTAGTAAGACATTATGACTACCCAAGTTAAATGAAAAGCTCATGATCTGAGATAACCTTAATATAGCTAATGACATAATTCTTTTCTCAGTCACAATTGTCAATGCGACCCAGTGATATCTTTCTCATAATAAGATGGACAAATTTCATCTTTATCAATCATATCTCACTACATAATTATTATTTTATTCAAGTATAACTTTTATAGTCATCTGATTAAAGACAATATTTGATTATATTAAAACACAATATTCATTATGTTGAGAACTATAGTGATCTTATGCAAAAGGGTTTAATAATATAGCTATTAGAGATTAACTTATGACTTTGATCCATATATTAAACTAAAGATATGTCTGTGTAATATTTGTACTCAACAAATAGATATAAATTTGATTTGTATTTGATACACATATTCATCCCATGAATATCAATCAAACTTTATACTAATTTTAATTTGTTGTTATTTTCATAATAATAACTGATTAGAGACATTTAAAATAATTAAAAATATTATTCAAAAATATTATTCAAAAATATTATATATAATAAACATGCAAATCATCAAAATAATTAATTCTCACAAATAGTCAAA
This sequence comes from Sapria himalayana, assembly GCA_029783825.1. NCBI lineage: Eukaryota > Viridiplantae > Streptophyta > Magnoliopsida > Malpighiales > Rafflesiaceae > Sapria > Sapria himalayana. Next base: position 8,124 of record JAREIK010001861.1, on the reverse strand, counting down.
AACCATGTCAATACGATAGGCCTAGAGCATTATTACTAACATATATGTCTATCTAACTATGTATCTATATAACAATCTGACTATTAATTTTCTATATATCTATTTGTCTAACTATCTATCTATCTATCTATCACTTTATCAATCTTTCTAATTATATATGTATCTATCTATATATATGTCTATTTATATATCTGTCTATTTGTCTATCTATCTATCTATCTAAATATTTGTCTATCTTTCTATATATCAATCTGTCAATCTATATATATATATATATATATATATATATATATCTATCTATCTAACTATATAACTTTCTAACTATCTAACTATCTATGTATATATTTATCTATTTGTCTATCTATCTATTTATATATCTCACAATTTTTTATATCTATCAGTCTATCTTTATATCTGTCTAAATATCTATTTGTCTATCTATTCAGCTGTCTATCTATCTATCTTGTTATTTGTCTTTTTTCATATTTGACTATCCATCTATCTATTATCTAGCTATCTATCTATCTAGCTATTTAACTATCTATATACCTAATATCTACCTCTCAGCCTATCTACCTATATGTTTTTGTTTGTATCTATCAATCTATCTATCTACCTATCTAACTAACTAACTATCTATCTATCTATTTATTTGACTAACTATCAGTCAATCAATCATTCTATCTATCTATCTATCTATGTCTCTCTTTCTTTTTATATATCTGTCTATCTATCTATCATTATATGTATATATCTATCTGCTTACATATTTATTTATTTATCTATCTATCTAAGTATACACATATCTATCTATATATCTACATATTTTCCAAAATACTTATCTACCTATCAAATATTTGTCTTTTAATTTATATGTCTATCTGACTATCTCTCTATATATTTTTTTATTTGACTATCTATCTGTCTATAATCTATATGACTATATATATCCATCTATTTATTTATTTATCAATATATATATATATATATATCTTTCTATCTATCAATTGTTCTATCTACCTATCTAATGATATGCTTATTTGTTCATCTATCTATTTGCATATATATATATATATGTATATATACATATATACGTACACAAACACACTTACTCACACACACACACACAATACATTTATATCTATATAAATATATCTATTTGTCTTTATATCTATGTGTCTATCTATCTATCTAGTATTTGTTTATCTATCTTTATTTCATTCTATCTATCTTTCTTTCTTTCTATCTTTCTTTCTTTCTATCTTTCTATGTGTCTATAAGTCTATTTGTTTATCTGTCTATCATTAAATCTATCTATATATTTATCATTATATCTATATATCTGCCAATCTCTTTATCTATCTAACTATAAATCTATCTACTTGTCTTTTTGCATATCTGTAACTCGATCTATCTCTATAACTATCTATATATGTGTATATCTATCTCTCAATCTATCTATCTATTTGTGCATTTACTTATCTGACTATCTATCTATTTGCATATCTATTTATCTATCGACAAAGTTTATAATCTATCCAACTATATATATAACTATCTGGCTATCAATCTATCTACCTATCTATTTATATATCTATCTATCTATATTTTTATCGTTGTGTATATATATTTATCTCACTATTTTTTGATCTATCGATATATCTATCATTTTATATATCTATCTATATATCTTTATGTCTATCTTTTTATCTTTCTATCTCTTTATATATCTATTTGTCTCTTTTTCTATCAATCTATAATTCTATATCATTATCGATCTATATATTAGCTCTCTATGTGTCTATCTTTTTATCTATCTATATGTCAATCAATCTATCTTTCTATATTTATATCTATTCATCAATCAATCATTCAATTTATCTATCTATCTATCTGTCTGTCAATCTATTTTTCTATCTATCAATCTATCTGACTATCTTTATATCTATCAGTCTATTAATTTGACTAACTATCAGTCAATCAATCAATCAATCTATCTAACTATGTCTCTCTTTCTTTTTATTTACCTATCTATCTGTCTGTCTATCTATCTATCCTTATATCTATATATCTATCTGTCTATATACTTATATATTTATCTATCTATCTATGTATGTATATACATATCTATCAATATATCAATATATCTACTTATTTTCTAATCTACCTATCTACCTATCAAATATTTGTCTATTGATTTATATGTCTATCTGACTATCTTTCTATATATTTATTTATTTGACTATTTATCTATCTATAATCTATATGACTATATATATCCATCTATTTATTTATTTATCAATCTAAATATATATATATATCTTTCTATCTATCAATCATTCTATCTATCTATCTAATTATATCCGTATCTATTTATCTATCTATTTGTCTACACACACACATACATATACACATATATACACACACACACACATACTCACACACACACACACACACACTATATATATATATATATATATATATATATATATATATATTTGTCTTTATATCTATGTGTCTATCATTAAATCTCTCTATCTATCTATATATCTTTCATTCTATCTGTATATCTACCAATCTCTTTATCTATCTAACTATAAATCTATCTACTTGTCTATTTACATTTCTGTAACTCAATATATCCCTCTAACTATCTATATATGTATATATTTATCTATCAATCTATCTATGTGTGTATTTAGTTATATGACTATCTATCTATCTGCATATCTATCTTTATATCTACAAAGTTTATAGTGTGTCCAACTATCTATATAACTATCTGGCTATCAATCTATCTACCTACCTGGTTATCTATGTATCTATCTATATTTCTATCATTGTGTATATATATTTATCTCACTATTTGTTGATCTATATATATATCTATATATCTATCAATCTATATATCTATCTTATATCTTTATGTCTATCTTCCTATCTTTCTATCTCTTTATATATCTATTTGTCTCTTTTTCTATCAACCAATAATTTTATATCACTATCTATCTATCTATCTATATATTAGCTCTCTAAGTGTCTATCTTTTTATATATCTATTTGTCAATCAATCTATCTTTCTATATTTATATATATTCATCAATCAATCTATCTATCTATCTATCTATTTATCTATCTATTTTTCTGTCTATCTATCTATCTATATATCTATATGACTATCTATTTATTTTTCAAACTATCTATGTTTCTATATGTATATTTATCTATTTGTCTAGCTGTCTATCTGTATTTTTAACTACTTCAATTTCTATTAATCAATCGATCTATCAATCTATCTTTATATCTTTGTGTCTGTGTCTATTATATATATATATATATATATCTATCTATCTATTTGTCTATGTGTATATCTACCTATCTATCTATATATCTATCAATCTATCTATCTATCTATCTATCTATTAGTGTAGTAATTTATCTATTTAATTGTCTATCTATATTTTTGTTTATCTATCTATCTATTTGTTTATCTATCTATCTTTCTCTCAATATGTATTTCTATCTATCTAACTATTTATGTAGCTACTAACTATTTATATTTATTTCTGTCAATCTATCTAACAATTTATATATCAAACTATCTAACTATCTTTCTATCAATCAATCAATCTATCTATATATATATATATATCTATCTGTCTATGAATTTATTTAATTATCTAATTATCTTTCTATCTATTAGTCTTTTAGTATATCAGTCTATCTATCTATTTGTCGATTTGTCAAGCTATCTATCTAGTTATCTATCTTTCTATCATTATGTATATATATTGATGTATTTTTCTAGCTATCTGTCTATTTATCTATATATCTATCTATCTATCTACCAGCATTTCTATGTACCAATCTGTCTATCTATTTATTTGTGTATCAATCTATCTCTCTATTTGACTAACTATTTATAAGTCATTCAAACCATCTATCTATATGTCTATCTATCTATCTAGCTATAAATCAATTTGTATTTTTGAATATTTATAATTATATATTTATTTGTCTTTCTCTTTATCTCCCAATCTACCTATTTTTTAACTATCTATTTATTTATCTATTTTTTTATCTATCTGACTGTTTATATGTTTATCTATCTATCTATCTGTATGTCTTTCTATATATCTATCTATTTGTCAGCGTTTATATCTATATATATGTGTATCTATCTATCTATCTATCAATCTAGTTGTATAAATTTTTATTTATCTATCTACTTATATATATATATATATATATATATATATATATATATATATATCTATTTTTTATCTATCTATTTGACTATCTAACTCTATCTCTACATATCTATCTATTTATTTATTATCATATATATATATCTATCAAACTATCATTCTATCTATCTATATGTGTCTATATGTCAATATATATAACTAGCTATGAATCTATTGATCTATCTGTATATCTATTTATCTATTTGACTATGCATATATGTATTTATCTCTCAATTTATCAATCTATTTATTTATCAATATATAAATATCTATTAATCCATCTATATGTCTATATGTTTATCTATCTATCTATAAATCTGATTATTTCTCCATTAATATGACTTTCTTTCTATATCTCTATCTATCTATCTATTTATATCTTTATGTATCTATCTATCTATATCTCTATGTATCTATCTATCCATCTATCTATATGTCTATCAATCTATCAATCCATCTGTCTATCTGTCTATTATTCTATCTAACTTTCTATCTGGTTGTGTATATGTCTATCTATCTAATTTTTATCTATCTATGTGCCAATTTGTCTATGTGTCTATTATTTATGTGTTTATATATCTATCTATCAATATGTCTATCTGTATATCTATCTATCTATTTGTATATCTATAAATCTATAAATCTATATATATATATATATATATCTATCTATTTCAATATTTATCTATTTGTCTATATTTCTATCTATCTATATGTCTTTCTATAGGTCTATCTATATATATGTCTATGTATCTATATGTTTATATGTCTAAATGTTTATATGACTATCAATATATCTATCTATCTATCTGTCTAATGGGCTATGTATCTATCAATCTATATAGTCTATTTGTATGTCTATATATCTAACTTTCTATCTATTTGTCTAACTATATATCTCTCTATTTGTATATCTATCTATTTGTCTTTCTATGTATTTATATATCTATCTATCTATCTATCAACCAATCTTCCTATCTAATTATCTATTTATCTGTCTATCTATTGGTCTATCTATCTTTCTTTTTATCTTTTTGTCTATCTATTTTTCTATCTATCTATTTGTATATCTATCTATTTGTGTGTATATATATTTATATATCGATCTATCTATCTTTTTGGTATTATCTCTATCAATCATTCTACCTATCTATCTATCATTCTATCTGTCTATTTATCATTTGATCAATCTATCTATCATTCTATTTATCTATCTTGACTATCTATAAATCTGTCAATCTATAAATTTGTCAATTTGTCTATTTCTTATCTTCTATTCTATCTATCTATATGTATATCTTTCTATCGTTCTATCTTTCTATCTATCTTTTTATCTATTTATCTATCTATCTATCTATCTATATTTATATCAAAGTGTCTATATATTAATTAATCAATCTATCGATATATATATATATATATATATATCTATATCTATATGTATATCTATCTATTTGCCTTTTTATGAATCTATCTAATTTTTTGTCTATCTATTTGCTTATCTTTCTTTCTATCTTTTTTTATGTCTATATATCTATCTGGCTATTTATTTATCTCTATATATGTATATCTATCTATTTATATATCTATGCGTATATTTATTTTTATCTCATATCTTATGACTATTTATTTGTTAATCTATATATCAATCTATCTATATGTCTATTTGTTTATCTTTCAATCTTTCTTTCTATTTATCTATCTATTTGTCTTAATAGTTTATCTTTTATATCTATATATGTCTATCTTTTTATCTCTTTAAGTCTATATTTGTCTATATATCTATCTATCTATATGTTAATTAGCCAATCTATGTATCTGTCTATCTATATATCTATTTTTCATTATCTCTAACTATCAATTATCTATCTGTGTATATATTTATCTATATATATGTCTATCAATCTATTTTTCTATCTTTTTATCTATTTATTTTTCAATTTTTCTATCTATCTTTCTATATGTTTATATGTTTATTTGTCTATCTATTTTTCTAGCTGTCTATGTGTATATTTATCTATAAATCTATCTATCTAGTATTTTATCTATCTATAAGTCAATTGAATATCTATCTACCGATACATTTGTCCATCTATCTATATTTTTTTCTATCTATGTTTATGTCTATCTGTCTACTTCTCAAACTATCTATATGCTTATCTAAAAATCAATATATCTTTCAATTTGTCTTTTGGTCTATGTGTCTACTTTCTATTTGCCTATTTGTCAAACTTTCTATCTATCTATATATTTATTTGTCCAATTATCTAATTATCTATATGTCTATCTTTCTATCCATCAATTTGTCTAGATGTCTATCTAATTATCTATCTCATTTCTATCTAATTATATAACTATATATCTATCTATCTCTCTATCTAAAATATCTATCTATATATTTGTCTATCTCTTTATTTTCAAATCTATCAATCTTTCTATTTGTACTATCTCTTTCTATGTCATATATGTCAATCTATCTAAATTATCGATATGTCTATCTATCTATTGGCTATCTATCTAACTGATTATCGATATAACGTCTTACTATCTAAATGTATATCTAACAATCGGCCTATCTATCTTTCTATCTAATATTGGTATATGTCATCTTTTTCTCAATCTAACTATCTAGCTATATTTCTATCTATTAGACTATAAAGTCTATTATCATTATCATTTCAATCTATCTATCTATCTAATTTGTGTCGTGCGTGAATAATATATATATCTCTCTATCTATCTTCCTTCTTTCTTTCTATATGAGTTTTCCTTTATCTATCTCTCTATGTATTTTTTTATCTATTATCTGTCTATCACAATATATGTCAAATTGTTTATCTAGCTATCCATCTATTTATCTATCACTTTATCATTTTGTATGTCTATCTACCTATTTAATCTGTTTATCGATCTATCTATCTATCTTTTTGTTTATCTATAAATCTTTCTATTTTTATATCTTTTATCCATCAATTTATATATATGTCTATGAACTATCTATCTATCTATCTATATATCTATATGTCTATCTATCTAATTATCTATTTATCTTTCTATATATCTCTCTATCTATCTATTTATTTGCCTTTCTCTCTATTTAATTTTGTCAATCTATCTATATATGTATCTCTATATATTTCTATTTGTATATCTTTCTATCTAGCTTTTTTTTAACTATCTATTTGTAAATCTGTTCTTTTATTTAGATATCTATTTTTTAATTTTTTATATATCTATATATCTATCTATCCAACTTTCTAACTATCTATATATTTAATTGTCTATCAATCTATCTGTCTATCTTTATATGTCTATATGCCTATATATCTATCTATCTATTTGTCTAATTTTTTATTTGCCTATCTATCTAAATTCAATCTATGTAAATACTTATCTATCTATCTGTCTATAAGCCTATATATCTATATATAAATCTATCAATCTATTATTCTTTTTTATATATTTATTTATCTATTATCTAATTAACTAACTAGCTTACTATCTATATATCAATCTTTCTATTTGTCTAGTTATCTAACTATATTTCTATGTTTCAGACTATTAGTCAATTAGCATATCAATTATTCTATCTATCTCTCTATCTACATATTAATTTGTTTATCTATTATCTATTATTTTTCTTTTGTCTATCTATATATCTATTTATATACCTATCTATTTGAATATCTATCTATATATCTATATTATATATATATATCTTTCTTTCTTCTATTTATATATCTATATATCTGTCTGTCTTCTATCTATCTATTATTCTAAGAATCTATATATCTATTTTTTTTCTATCTATCTATATACTTTATATCTATCTTATATCTAATTTCTATCTATCTATTTTATATCTATATATCTATAT
>JAREIK010001860.1:78664-108450 GCA_029783825.1 Sapria himalayana | reverse complement strand
AAACCATTAAATAGGTCTACCCTAAAATAAATCATATATCTCTTTTTTATTAGTATTCATTATAATTTTAAATATTCATTTTAATTATTTATCAATTTATTTTATAGAATATTATTACAAAATAAATTATTAGTGATAGATATAATTTAAATAATTTATTTTTCATCAAAAAAATATATATGCTTATAAAATGAGGCAAAATTTTTAAAATAAAAAATTATTTTTAGTAATATATCTTATTTTGATTTTGAATCATTTTAGATTCTACAATATATTTTAATTTATTACATCTTATTAATATAGTTTATTAATTTATTTATTTATCATTATTATAATATCTATTAATAAAATTATTTATATTTAGTTTACATTATATATAATTATTAAGATTATTATAACTAAATATTATATTCACATTTAAAAAAATTTAAAATTATTATATTTTCAAAGGTTACAACCTTCAAAAATTAAAAAAATTCAAAAAATTAAATTTTTTGTTCTTTAATTCTTTAGATAAAAACTATAAATCACTAAAGGTCTAAACACTTAAATCGCTAAACTCTTAAACCCATTAACACCTAAATACTTAAACCATTAAACCAGTATATCCTGAATAATAAATAATAAATCTCAATTTATTTGTATTCATTATAATTTAAATTATTATTTTAATTATTTATAAGTTGATTATTATAGACTTATAAATTACAAAATAATTATGAGTAAAACAAATTAATTTAAATAATTTACTTATATAACAAAAATATAAAGTATAAAAAAAAGCAAAACATTAAAAAAATTATGATTAAGTAATATCTTTTACTTTAATTATGAATAAATTTAGATTTTGCAAATATAATTCTAAACAATATCTGTCTTATTAATAATAGTATATTACTATTTTATCATTATTATAATATCAAGCAATGTAATTATTTATATTGAATTTAAATGACTTATTATTATTAAGATTATTATAAATAATTATTATATTTACATTTGAAAAATTTTAAAAATTATTTTATTTTCAACGTTATAACCTTCAAAAATTAAAAAAATAATAAAAATAAATATTTTGTTATATCATTGTTTAAATAAAACTTATAACCACTAAATGCCTAACACCTTAAACCTCTAAACTCCTAACACACGAAATCCCCTAAATACTTAAACCTCTAACGCGTAAAACCTTAAATATAATATAAATAATTTAATAAAATATTAATTACAAAATAAATTATGAGTGATACAAATTAATTTAAATAATTTATTTTTCAAAAAAAATATTAGCTTATTAAAAGAAGCAAAAACTAAAAAAAAATTATTATTTAGTAATAAATTTTACTTGGAATTTGAATATTTTTTAGTTTTACAATTATATTTTAATTTATATCTATCATATTAATAATAGCATATTAATTTATTTTTTGATAATTGAATATTCATATCTATCAAAAAAAATTGTTTATATTTAGTTTATATTATATATAATTATAATGATTATTATTACTAAATATTGTATTCACATTTTTTAAAAATTTTAAAATTATTATATTTTCAAAGGTTATAACCTTTGAAAATGTTAGAAAATAACAAAAATAATTTTTTTGTTTTTTCATTGTTTAAATAAAACCTATAAACGATTAAATGCCTAAAAACATAAATAGCTAAAGTCATAAACGAAAAAACCATTAAATACTAAAAATATTAAACTGGTATACATTAATAATAATTCATAAATCTCATTTTAATTTTATTCAGTATAATTTTAAATATTTATTTTAATTAGTTATCTGTTTATTTTTATAGAAATATTAATTACAAAATAAATTATTAGTGAGATATATTTAATTTAAAATAGATTAGTATACCCAAAATAATAATGAATAAATCTAAATATTATCTTTTTCATTATAAATTTAAATATTTATTTTAATTATTTATTTGTTTATTTTTATATAAATATTAATTAAAAAATAAAGTATTAGTTAGAAAAATATAATTTATATAAATTAATTTTCATCAAATAAATATGGATAAACTTTTTAAAATAAAAAATTTCAAAACAACAATTATTATTTAGTAATATATTTTGATTTCTTCTGAAAGATTTTAGGTTTTTTTTATTATATTTTAATTGATATCTATCTTATTAATAATAGATTATTAATTTATTTTTTGATCATTTTTAGAATATTATCAATAATATTGTTATATTGAATTTATATGATATATAAATATAATGATTATTATAACTAAATATTGAATTCACATTTGAAAAAAATTTTAAAATTATTATATTTTGAAATGTTATAACCTTTGAAAATATCAAAAAATAATAAAAATAGATATTTTGTTATTTTAATTTTTAAATAAAACCTATAAACCACTAAATGCATACACAGTAAAATCAGTAAACTCCAAAGGCCCGTAATGCCTAAATACATAAACCATTAAACTACTATATATTACTTAATAATTAAGAAATCTAATTTTTATTTCAATTTATTATTATTTTAAATATTCATTTTAATTATTTATATGTTTATTTTATAGAAATATTTATTACAAAATAAATTATGAGTGCGACAAATATAATTTAAATAATATATTTTTAATCAAAAAATATATATATACGGTTATAAAAGAAGTAAAATTTTAAAAATAAAAAATTATTATCCATTAATATTTTTTACTTTAATTTTGAATCAATTTGGGTTTTGTAAATATTTTTTAATTAATATCATTCTTATTAATAATAGATTATTAATTTAATTTTTGAGCATTATTATAATATCTATAATTAAAATTGTTTATATTGAATTTATATGATATATAATTAGTATGATTAATATAATTATACATAGTTTTCAAATTTCAAAAAATTGTAAATATTATTTTATTTTCAAAGGTTATAACCTATGAAAATGAGAAAAAATTACAATTTTTTTTTGTTATTTTATTGTTTTAATAAAATCTATAAACCCCTAAATGCCTAAAATCATAAATCGCTAAAGTCATAAATGACAAAACCTCTAAATACTTAAATATTAAACTGGTATACATTAATAATAATTCATAAATATTATTATAATTTGTATCCAGTAAAATTTTAAATTTTTATTTTAATTATTTGTCAGTTTATTTTTATAGAAATATTAATTACAAAATAAATTATTAGTGAGATAGATCTAATTTAAATTAGACTAGTTTACTGAAATTATAAAGATTAAATATCAATATTATTTTTTTCATTTTAATTTTTAAATATTCAAATTTAATAATTTATTTGTTTATTTTTATTTAAATATTAATTACAAAATAAATTATGAGTTACACAAATATAATTTATATAAATTAATTTTCATCAAAAAAATATGGATAAACTTTTTAAAAGAAAAAAAAATTTCAAAAAAATAAATTATTATATAGTAATATATTTTGATTTCTTCTGAATAATTTTAAGATTTTATATTATATATTAATTGATATCTATCTTATTTATAATAGATTATTAATTTATTTTTTGATCACTATTAGAATATTTGTCAATAAAATTATTTATATTGAATTCATATGATATATAAATTTAATAATTAATATAACTAAATATTGAATTCACTTTAAAAAAAAATTTAAAAATTATGATAATTTCAAAGGTTATAACCTTTGAAAATATAAAAAAATAATAAAAATAAATATTTTGTTATTTTAATTTTTAAATAAAACCTATAAACCACTAAATGCATACACAATTAAATCAGTAAATGTCTAAGGCCCATAATGCCAAAATACATAAACCATTAAACCACTATATGCTACTTAATAATTAAGAAATCTGATTTTTATTTCAATTTATTATTATTATTTTAAATAATCATTTTAATTATTTATAAGTTTATTTTTATAGAAATATTTATTACAAAATAAATTATGAGTTTGGCAAATATAATTTTAATAATTTATTTTTAATCATAAAAAATATATAAGTTTATAAAAGAAGTAAAAATTTAAAAATTATTATCCAGTAATATTTTTTACTTTAATTTTGAATCAATTTGGGTTTTGTAAATATTTTTTAAATAATATCTATCTTATTATTAATAGTTTATTAATTTAATTTTTGATCATTATTATTATATCTATCAATAAAATTGTTTATATTGAATTTATAAAATATATAATTATTAAAATTATTATAACTAAATATTATATTCATATTTCAAAAAATTTTAAATATTATTATATTTTCAAAGGTTATAACATATTAAAATGTCAAAAAATTCAAATTTTTTTTTGTTATTTTATTATTTAAATAAAACCTATAAACCACTAAATGCCTAAAAACATAAATCTCAAAACTCGTAAATGAGAAAACGTCAAAATACTTAAACTATTAAATTGTTATACATTAATAATAAATCATAAATCTCATTTTAATTTTTATTAAGTATAATTTTAAATTGTAATTTTAATTATTTATCAGTTTATTTTTATAGAAATATCAATTACAAAATAAATTATTAGTGAGACAGATTATTTTAAATAATTTATTTTTTATATAATAAAAATATATATGCTTATAAAAAGACGCAAAATTTTAAAAACAAAAATTTATTATTTTGTAATATATTTTATTTATATTTTGAATCATTTTAGTTTTTGCAATTATATTTTAATTTATATCATTCTTATTAATTATAGTTTATTAATTTTTTATTGATCATTATTATAATATCTATAAATAAAATTATTTATATTGAGTTTACATTATATATAATTATTAAGAATATTATAACTAAATATAATATTAACATATAAAAAAATTAAAAATTATTATATTTTCAAAGGTTATAACCTTCAAAAATTTAAAAAAAATCAAAAAATTTAATTTTTTATTTTTTCATTCTTTAAATAAAAACTATAAATCACTAAACTTCTAAACACTTAAATCACTAAACACCAAAATACCTAAATATTTAAACCATTAAACTAGTATATCCTGAATAATAAATAATAAATCTCAATTTTATTTGTATTTATTATAATTTTATATATTCATTTTAATTATTTATTTGTTTATTTTTATAGAAATATAAATTAAAAATAAATTATGTGGAAGACAAATATAATTTAAATAATTTACTTTTAATAACAAAATATATAAACTTATAAAAAGAAGAAAAACATCAAAAAAATTATTATTTAGTATTATATTTTATTTTGATTGTGAATAAATTTATGTTTTGCAAATATATTTTAAAAAATTTCTATCTTATTAATAATAGTTTATTAATTTATTTTTTGATCATTAATATAATATCTATCAATATAATTGTTTATATTGAATTAACATGATATATAATTATTAAGATTATCATAACTAAATATAGTATTCACATATAAAAAAAATTTAAAAATTGTTATATTTTGAAACGTTATAACCTTAAAAAATTAAAAAAAATAACAAAAATAAATTTTATGTTATATCATTGTTTAAATAAAACTTATAAACCATTAAATGCCTAAATACATAAATCTCTAAACTTCTAAACCCCGAAGTCACTAAATACCTAAACCATTAAACTCGTGAACCTTAAATATAATTTAAATAATTTATAGAAATATTCATTACAAAATAAATTATGAGTGACAAATATAATTTAAATAATATATTTTTCATCAAAAAAATATATAAGCTTATAAAATTATGCATTAACTAAAAAAAATTATTATTTAGTAATAAATTTTACTGATTTTGAATCATTTTAGGGTTTTTAATTATATTTTAATTTATATCTATTATATTAATAATACTTTAATAATTTATTATTTGATAATTTTTATAATATTTATCAATAAAAGTGTTTAAATTTATTTTATAATAAATATAGTTATAATAAAATTATTACTAAATAGTGTATTCACATTTTTAAAAAATTTTAAAATTATTATATTTTCAAATGTTATGACATTTGAAAATTTGAAAAAATATCAAACATACATATTTTGTTATTTCATTGTTTAAATAAAAGTTATAAACCATTAAATGCCTAAAAACTTAAATCAATAACTACTAAATCTCGAAAACCTTAAATAGATAATTTTTTTAAACATGTATATCCTAAATAATAAATAATAAATCTCATTTTTATTTTTTTCATTATAATTTTAAATATTCATTTTAATTATTTATTTGTTTAATTTTAATAAATATTAAATACAAAATAAATTATATGTTGGAAATATATAATTTATATAAATGATTTTTCAACAAAAAAATATAGATAAACTTATTAAAAGAAGAAAAAAATAAAAAACAAAAAATTATTATATAGTAATATATTTTACTCTATTTCTGAATCATTTTAAGTTTTGTAATTATATTTTAATTGATATCTAACTTATTAATAATAGATTATTAATTTATTTTTTGATCATTATTAGAATATTTATCAATAAAAATATTTATATTTAATTTATATGGTATATAAATTTAATAATTATCAAAACTAAATATTGTATTCACTTTTGAAAAAACTTTTAAAATTATTATATTTTCAAAGATTATAACCTTTAAACATGAAAAAAATATATATATTTTTTTATTATTTCATTGTTTAAATAAAACCTATAAATCACTAAATGCCTAAACACTTAAATCACTAAAATACAAAATCCCGAACCTCTATATAGATAATCATTTAAACGGGTATCCCCTAAATAATAATTAATAAATCTCATTTTTATTTGTTTTCATTTTAATTTAAAAAATTCATTTTGATTGTTTAGTTATATATATATATATATATATATATATATATATATTAATTATAAAATAAATTATGAGTTAAAAATATAATTTATAAAAATTATTTTTCATCAAAAAATAGAAAAGCTTATAAAAAGAATAAAAATTTAAAAACAAATAATTATTTTTAAGTAATATATTTTGCTTTGCTTTTGAATAATTTTAGGTTTTGATATTATATTTTAAGTAATATCAATCTTATTCATAATAGATTTTTTATTTATTTTTTGATAATTATTACACAATCTATCAATAAAATTGTTTATATTGAAATTATATGATATATAATTATTATGATTATTATAATAAATATTTATTCACTTTTGAAAAAAATTTAAAAATTATTATATTTTCAAAGGTTATCAACTTTGAAAATATCAAAAAATAATAAAAATAATTTTTTTTTATTTTTTTTCTTAAATAAAACCTATAAACCACTAAATGCATACATAGTTAAATCAGTAAACTCCTAAACCCCGTAATGCTAAATACAAAAACCATTAAACTGGTATATACAACATAATAATTAATAAATCTAATTTTTATTTCTATTTATTATAATTTTAAATATTTATTTTAATTATTTATTAGTTTATTTTTATTGAAATATTTATTACAAAATAAAGTATGAGTGCTACAAATATAATTTTATTAATTTATTTTTAATAAAAAAAATATACCATTCTAAAAGAAGTAAAAATTTACAAATTAAAAATTATTATCTAGTAATAGATTTTACTTTAATTTTGAATCAATTTGGGTTTTTTAAATATTTTTTAATTAATATCCATCTTTTTATTAATAGTTTATGAATTTAATTTTTGATCATTATTATAAATTGTTTATCAATAAAAAATTTTATATTGAATTTATATGATATATAATATTATTATAAGTAAATATTGTATTCACATTTCAAAAAATTGTAAATATTATTATATTTTCAAAGGTTATAACCTATGAAAATGATAACAAATTATAGAAATTTTTTTTGTTATTTTATTTTTTTATATAAAACCGATAAACCACTAAAAGCTTATAAACATAATTCGGTAAACTTATAATGACAAAACATCTAAATACTTAAACTATTAAACTGATATACATTAATAATAAAAATTAAATATAATTTAATTTTTATTCAGTATAATTTTAAATTTATATTTTAATTATTTATCAGTTTATTTTCATATAAATCTTAATTACAAAATAAATTATTAGTGAGACGGATCTAATTTAAATTAAACATGTATCTCTAAATAATAAATAATAAATAATAAATAATAAATAATAAATCTCATATTTTTTTTATTATAATTTTAAATATTCATTTTAATTATTTATTTGTTTATTTATATATAAATATTAATTACAAAATAAATTATGAGTTAGACAAATATAATTTATATAAATTATTTTTCATCAAAAAAATATAGATAAACTTATTAAAAGAAAAAAAAATTCAAAAACAGAAAATTATTATATAGTAATATATTTTTCTTTGCTTGTGAATCATTTTATGTTTTGTAATTATATTTTAATTAATATCTATCTTATTATTAATCGATTATTAAGTTATTTTTTGATAATATAAGAATATTTATCAATAAAATTGTTTATATTGAATTTATATAATATATAAATATAATGATTAGTATAACTAAATATTGAATTCACATTTATAAAAAATTTAAAAATTATTATATTTTCAAAGGTTATAACCTTTGAAAATATCAAAAAATAATAAAAATAAATTTTTTGTTATTTTATTTTTTAAATAAAACCTATAAACAATTGAATGCTAGGGGTGCTCATGGGACGGGACGGGATGGGGATTACAAATCTCCAGTCCCTTCCCAAGGTTCGGATATTTTTTTTTGAAGATCCAGACCCATCCCATAGGTTGAAAATATTAGGACGGGACTAGATGGAGATCGGGGATTTTGGGTAGGATAAAATGATTCCGGGACGGAATGGAGTTGGGACATTTTTTTCAATTTATTTTCTTCAAACCGGCCATGCCTTGTTAGTTAATGTCGAAACCTTTAGTTGTACCATTTATCATTCCTTAGTTATGTATCTTTCAAACTCAAATTGGGACAATTTTGTTTTATCAAATTGGCTGAATACCGCAAACGAGTTCCATTACCTTGTCGAAAGCTTTGATGTGCAGAAAAGGATAGAAATGTTAAATAGAACGGGACCGATTTGTGTGCTTAATTTTGTTATTTATTTTTTCATAAGTTGGCTTTGTTCAGGCGAGTGAAAGGTAACCATAATAACAATACAACATTTTTTAAACAAATACTTAATATATTAAGGAATAGCTAAAGATGACCAGAAATATTAGTAGCAGCAATTACTACTTAAGTAATTGCTAAAATTAGGCAGCTTAATATAACAAAAAAAATTCAACTAATAACAACCATTATAATAATCATTTCAAATGTCCGTCCAGGAACAACAACGAAAATCCAAACCCAATTAATTATCTCTTCTACAACTCCTCCTTTTTGTTCCTCCAGAGTAGAAGGACAACCAAAGATGAAAACATGTTAATCATGTAGACATAACTTTCTAAATTGAAAGAGTAATAAAAAAACAAAGTATTACCTTATAAAATTTAATACACCCATTCCAAATTTAGTTGGCCAACAATAGTTGGAAGAATATTTGGATCTTGTGACCCCTTTGAAAATTGTAATTGAACCATATTTTTATTAAATTTAATGAATAAAATAAGTAAAAATGAAATTAAAATTTACAAGAATTGTATACTAACATGATTCATTATCATCAAGGTCTTGAACTAATTCTTCAATTTCAATAGGTTTGTTTGAGCTTCTCCACCAATCTTGTTGACATATGAGAACTTCAGCTGTAATAGGTGTTAAAGAACTCCTAAATTTATCTAAAGTTCTCCCCCCAGTGCTAAATGTAGATTATAGGCCACAGTAGATGCTTGGATAGCAAATACTTCCCTTGCTACATTTGCCAAAGAAGGATACCTAACCTCATTTACATTCCACCAGTTTAGAAGATCAAAATCAATTCTATTTTTTTCAAGATTGTCCTCCAAGTACCTATCCAACTCTTCCAAAGCTGCAACTTCTTGTTCTTTCTCCAATTCAGCAAAAAAAATCATCAACATAAGTATAACTACCATCAAAGAAATCATCATTTTTTTTCCACACAGTAGAAGATAAATCATCTTCTTTTGATTCATCTTCATTTAAATCTTTATAATCATCCTTCATCTCATTTAAAGCATTTATAACCTTTTTCACCAAATTTTTAGTCAATTCCTCTCCATAATGCTAAGTGTACTTAACCTTGATATATTTGAGCATATATCTAGGATCCAACTCTAATGCTACAAAAAAAGAATAATATTTGTTGACTGAAGAGAACCCCAATATTTTTTGAATTTATGCCTCATTTTCATACCCATTTTAGACACCATTGTATCTCTATTATTTTAACAAAGCTCAATTTTTTTCAAAATTCGAATAATCTCAGAAAAATAAACACTAGAGGTAGAATATTATGAGCTAAAAAATTTACAAGTTACCTCATAAAAAGTTTTCAAGAAACGAACCAAAATTTTGGCGTTTGTTCAGTCTCTCTCAGTTGGAACGTTTGAACCAAACTCCTTCAAAAACCTTTTATTTTTGTCCTCCAACTTATCAAATTCTTTTTGATATTTTATATCAGTTTATTGCTTCAAATATGTTGAATTCCATCTTGTAGGACAATCTAATTGCAATGAAGATCCATATGTCAAGATTGCTTCTTCAACACAACTTAAACATATCAAAACTTTTAGGACTGCTCCTCATATATTTCACCACACCTCTAATTTTTTGAATAGCACCCTCAAATACTACAATGCCATCTTTGACAATTAAGTTTAGGATATGAGCACAACATCTCATATGAAAATGCTCGCCTCTCAAAGGTACACCACTTTTCTTCACAAGCCTTTTTTTTCAATTGTTCAACTGCAACATCATTATTTCATGCATTGTCAATAGTAATGCACATCAACTATCTCAAACCCCATTCATTCATGCAAAACTCAATAGAATTTCTAATATTAACTCCAGAATGAGTCTTAATTAGACAAAAGTTCAAAAGCCTTTTATGCATATTCCATTGAGAATCAATGAAATGAACAGTCAAACATATATAAGACAAATACTGAATGCTAGTCCAAGTGTCGGTAGTCAATGAAACTCTACAACAATGAGATGATATGCTATCAAATTATTTCTTCTTTTACTTCGCAAACAAAGAAAAACAATCCCTAAATATAGAGTGCCTAGATGGAATTTTAAATTAAGGCACACTAACTTCACAAAACTCCTTAAACTCATCCCTCTCAACAAAACAAAAAGCCAATTATATTTTATGATCATTTTCACCAAAGCCTCCCTAACTAGTTGATGATCAAATTGCCAACAAGTTAATTTGTTATCCTCTGAACTAGTACCTTTAGTGAAACTCAACAAAGATTGTGACTTGTCTTTACCTTTGTGAGCTTCTATTAATTCTTTTTTGTGTGGAAATTTCATACAAGTCTCTCTCAAGTATTTCCATAAACCCGAAGTACCTTGATCACTTTTTGCCAAATATTCTTTCCTACACCATATACAAGCTACCCTACTAGTTTCATTTCTTTCTGAATCAACTAATATCTCATAAGTTTCGCAAACATCAGACTTAGACATGTTATGAGCTTGAGGTTCAGATGTCCCTTGACTTTCTTTTACAATTGGAATTGAAGAACCTGCCATAACAATAGGTGGGTTCGTGAAAGGATGGTGATTGGATTTACCAGTACTTTGATCATTTGAGATCTGATCATCTTCAATTTATTGTATTTTCTTTTACCACTGGATTGTGTCATCTGCATTGCCATTAATTAATATGATATGTGAAGCATAGATACATATAAATATTTAAAACAAGCAAACTCTACAAAACTGACTGTAACACATTCAGCCCACTCATTCATCCCAATCACAACACCACAACCAATACTCAACAAAACTGACTAAGATGCAAAATAATAATAATTAATCACTCAATTCTCGTCAAAAAAACAAACAAAAAGGCTGGTAGCATCTGGGACATGGTGGAGGCCACCAGAAGTGCGATGAACAAGGGCTGGACCTAACTAAACATGGCTGGAATGGCATGAGGTGGCATGGAACTCATCGGAACAGCAATAGGTGTGTCAGAATTGGATGGGTAGTAGCGGAATTGGTGGCATCTTCATGTTATATATTTATATATATTCCTGGTTCTAGTATCGGTTTTTTAGGACGTTATGGTTCTTGGGATGGATATTTCTTAAGATCCGGAAACATCCCAAAAGAAAAAATACGTGATAGAATGGGACTGGGAAAAGTCAAAGTCAATGGATTTTTCTCAGTCCCGTTCTTTCGGGACAAGACTTCTTGTCGGGTCACGGTTCTCCGAGTCCCTTGAGCACCCATACTAAATGCACGTAAAGTTAAATCAATAAACTCCTAAACCCCGTAAAGCCTAAATACATAAACTATTAAACCGCTAAATACTACTTAATAATTATTAAATCTATTTTTTATTGCTATTTATTATATTTTTAAATAGTCATTTTAATTATTTATTAGAGTATTTATTTAGAAATATTTATTACAAAATAAATTATGAGTGGGACAAATATAATTTAAATATTATATTATTTATCTAATAAAAATATATGCTTATAAAAGATGTATAAATTTAAAAATTAAAAATTATTATCATGTAATATAAGTTACTTTAATTTTGAATCAATTAGGGTTTTGTAAATATTTTTTAATTAATATCTATCTTAATATTAATAGTTTATAAATTTAATTTTTAATCATTATTATAATATCTATCAATAAAATTATTTATATTAAATTTATATGATATATAATTATTAATATTATTATAACAAAATATTGTATTAAAATTTCAAAAAATTGTAAATATTTTTATATTTTCAAATGTTATAACCTATGAGTATGATAAAAAATTATAGAAATTTTTTTTGTTATTTTATTTTTTGAAGTAAAACATATAAACCAATAAAAGCCTAAAAACATAAATCGCTTAACTCCTAATGCCAAAACCTCTAAATACTTAAATCATTAAACTAGTATACATTAATAATAAATCATAAATCTGATTTTAATTTTTATTCAGTATAATCTTAAATTTTTATTTTAATTATTTATCAATTTATTTTATAGAAATATAAATAACAAAATAAATTACTATTGAGATAGATCTAATTTTAATTAAACCGGCATCCCTAAATAATAAATAATAAATAATAAATCTTATTTTTTTTGATTATAATTTTAAATATTCATTTTAATTATTTATTTGTTTATTTATATATAAATATTAATTACAAAATAAATTGAGTTAAACAAATATAATTTATATAAATTAATTTTTATCAAAAAATTATTGATAAACTTTATAAAAGAAAAAAAAATTCAAAATATAAAATTATTATATAGTAATATATTTTGCTTTTCATCTGAATCATTTTGGGTTTTGTAATTATATTTTAATTGATATCTATCTTATTAATAATAGATTATTAATTTATTTTTTGATCATTATTAGAATATTTATCAATAAAATTATTTATATTGAATTTATATGATATATAAATATAATGATTAATATAACTAAATATTGTATTCACATTTAAAAAAATTTAAAAATTATTATATTTTCAAAGGTTATAACCTTTGAAAATATCAAAAAATAATAATAATAAATTTTTTATTTTTTTAATAAAACTTATAAACCACTAAATGCATACACAGTTAAATCAGTAAACTCCTAAACCTCATAATGCCTAAATACATAAACCATTAAACCGCTATATACTACTTAATATTTAATAAATCTAATTTTGATTTCTATTTATTATAATTTTAAATATTCATTTTAATTATTTATTAGTTTATTTTTATAGAAATATTTATTACAAATTAAATTATGAGAGTGACATATATTTTAATTAATTTATTTTTAATAAAAAAAATTTATGCTTATAAAAGAAGTAAAAAAATTAAAAATTAAAAATTATTATCCAGTAATATATTTTTCCTTAATTTTGAATCAATTTGGGTTTTGTAAATATTTTTTAATTAATATCAATCTTTTTATTAATAGTTTATTAATTTAAATTTTGATCATTATTATATTATTTATCAATAAAATTGTTTATATTGAATTTATATGATATATAATTATTAATATTATTATAACTAAATATTGTATTCACATTTCAAAAGATTTTAAATATTATTATATTTTCAAAGGTTATAACTTATGAAAATGTATAAAAATTACAATTTTTTTTTTTTATTTTATTTTTTAAATAAAACCTATAAACCACTAAATGCCTAAAAACATGAACTGTTAAACTCCTAAACAACAAAACCTTTAAATATTTAAACTATTAAACATGTGTACATTAATAAAAAATCATAAATCTCAATTTAATTTTTATTAAGTATAATTTTAAATTTTTATTTTTATTTTAATTATTTATTAGTTTATTTTTATAGAAATATTAATTACAAAATAAATTATTAGTGAGACAGATCTAATTTAAATAATTTATTTTTCAGCAAAAAAAATATATATCCTTATAAAAAGAGGCAAAATTTTTTAAAAAAAATTATTATTTAGTAATATATTTTTTTTTATTTTGAATCATTTTAGATTTTGTAATTATATTTTAATTTATATCATTCTTATTAATAATAGTTTATTAATTTTTTATTGATCATTATTATAATATGTATTAATAATATTATTTATATTGAGTTTACATTATATATAATTATTAAAGTTATTATTACTGAATATTATATTCAAATTTAAAAAAAATTAAAAATTATTATAATTTCAAAATTTATAACCTTCAAAAATTTAAAAAAATCAAAAAATTAAATTTTTTATTTTTTCATTCTTTAAATAAAAACTATAAATCACTAAAGGCCTAAACACTTAAATCACTAAACCCAAAAATAGCTAAATACGTAAACCATTAAACTAGTATATCCTGAATAATAAATAATAAATCTCTATTTTATTTGTATTCATTATAATTTTAAATATTCATTTTAATTATTTATTGGTTTTTTTATAGAATTATAAATTAAAAATAAATTATGAGGAAGACAAATATAATTTAAATAATTTACTTTTAATTACAAAAAATATAAACTTATAAAAAGAAGAAAAACATCAAAGACAGTATTATTTTGTAATATATTTTACTTTGATTTTGAATATATTTATGTTTTGCAGATATATTCAAAATAATATCTATCTTATTAATAATAGTTTATTAATTTATTTTTTGATCATTAATATAATATATTAAAATATAATAGTTTATATTGAATTTACATGATATATAATTATTAACATTATCATAACTAAATATAGTATTCACATATAAAAAAATTTAAAAATTATTATATTTTCAAAGTTTATAACCTTCAAAAATGAGAAAAATAACAAAAAATTAATTTTTTGCTATATCATTGTTTAAATAAAACTTATAAACCATTAAATGCCTAAATACATAAATATCTAAACTCCTAAACACCGAAGCCCCTAAATACTAAAACCTTTAAACTAGTAAACCTTAAATATAATTTAAATAATTTATAGAAATATTAATTACAAAATAAATTATGAGTGATACAAATATAATTTAAATAATATATTTTTGATCAAAAAAACATATAAGCTTATAAAATAATGCAAAAACTAAAAAAAATTATTATTTAGTAATAAATTTTACTTTGATTTTGAATCAATTTAGGTTTTTTAACTATATTTTAATTTATATCTATCATATTAATATTAGTTTATTAATTTATTTTTTGATAATTGATATAATATCTATCAATAAAATTGTTTATATTTAGTTTATATTATATATAGTTATAATATTTATAATTACTAAATATTTTATTCACATTTTAAAAAAAATTTTAAAATTATAATATTTTCAAATGTTATAACCTTTGAAAATTTCAAAAAATATCAAAAATAAATTTTTTGTTATTTCATTGTTTGAATAAAACCTATAAACCAATAAATGACTAAATACTTTTATCAATAACTTCTAAATCTTGAAAACCCTAAATAGATAAATTTTTTAAACATGTATATCCTAAATAATAAATAATAAATCTCATTTTTATTTTTTACATTATAATTTTAAATATTCATTTTAATTATTTATATGTTTATTATTATATAAATAATAATTACAAAATAAATTATAAGTTAAAGAAATATAATTTATATAAATTATTTTTCAACAAAAAAATATAGATAAACTTAATAAAAGAGAAAAAAAATTAAAAACAAAAAATATTATATAGTAACATACTTAGCTTTTTTTTGAATCATTTTAGGTTTTGTAATTACATTTTAATTGATATCTAACTTATTAATAATAAATTATAAATTTATTTTTTGAAAATTATTATAATATTTATCAAAAAAAAATGTTTATATTGAATTTATATGTATTATAAATTTACTAATTATTATAACTAAATATTGTATTCACTTTTGAAAAAAGTTTTAAAATTTTTATATTTTCAAAGATTATAACCTTTGAACATTTGAAAAAATAAAAAAAAAAACTATTTTTTTTTGTTATTTTATTGTTTAAATAAAACCTTAAATCACTAAATGCCTAAACACTTAAATCACTAAACTAGAAAATCCTGATACCCCTATATATATATAATGCTTTAAACTGGTATACCCTAAATAATAATTAATAAATATCATTTTTATTTGTTTTCATTATAATTTAAAAAATTCATTTTGATTGTTAAGTTATTTATTTATATATATATAGTAGTTATAAAATAAAATTATAAGTTAAAAATATAATTTATAAAAATAATTTTTCATCAAAAACTAGATTAGCTTATAAAAAGAATAAAAATTTAAAAACAAATAATTATTATTAAGTAATATATTTTGCTTTGCTTTTGAAATATTAGGTTTTGATATTATATTTTAAGTAATATCAATCTTATTCATAATTGATTTTTAATTTATTTTTTGATAATTATTTGAATATCTATCAATAAAATTGTTTATATTGAATGTATATAATATATAAATATTATTATTATTATAAATATATATTGTATTCACTTTTGAAAATAATTTAAAAATTATTATATTTTCAAAGGTTATAATCTTGAAAAATGAGAAAGAATACATAAAATAAATTTTTTGTTATTACTTTTTTAAATAAAACCTATAGACCACTAAATGTTTACTTACTAAAATTAGTAGCTCATAAAACCCGAAACACCTATATACATAAACCTTATAACAACTGTATACTACTTAATAAATAATAAATCTCATTTTTATTTCTATTTATTATAATTTTAAATATTCATTTTAGTTATTTATATTGTAATTTTTTATAATAATTAATTACGAAATAAATTTTGAGTGAGACAGATATTATTTATATAATTTATTTTTAATAATAAAAAAATATAAGCTTATAAAAAGATGGAAAAAATTAAAAATTAAATTTTATTATTTAGTAATATATTTTGATTTGATTTTGAATCATTTTGTGTTATGTAAATATATTTTAATTAATATTTATATTATTAATAATAGTTTATTAATTTAATTTTTGATCATTATTATAATATCTATCATTAAAATTATTTATATTAAATTTATATGATATATAATAAATAAGATTAATATAATTATACATGGTATTAACATTTCAAAAGATTTTAAAAATTATTTTATTTTTAAAGGTTATAACCTTTGAAAATCAAAAAAAAATCAAAAAAAAATTTTTTATTTTTATTATATAAATAAAACCTATATATCACAAAATGACTAAAAACATAAATTGCTAAACTCCTAAACTACAAAACCCCTAAATAATCGATCCATTAAACCGGTATACGATATATAATTGTTGGGCAATTATGCTTCCACGGTAGTGAGATTGAGATACAGAAACACAGAAACAACAGAAAACAAGCAATATATATATCCCAATTTAGCAACCATCCATGGTAGAATTAAAAAACAAGAAATAAACACCAAAAACAACGTGGTTCACTAGTAGCTTAGTACGACTAGCTAAATCCACCAGAGAATGCTTTTGCATTATAGATTAAAGCAATAGAAATGTCTTACAGTATGCAACACACAGCATAGTCGTGATAAATCAGACAGAGAGAAGAGAGAGAAATGATGAACAGTTCCACGAGTTCAAAAACAACCACCTGAAAATAAAATTACAAAATATTTTATATTAAATTTTCTCTCAGTTCATTTAACCGGACCGGGTCGGATCATGAGACGGGTCAAGCTTTGCTCCAATTTCTGCCCGCTGTCCGGTCAGCGAGACATCCATTATTGTGCTACTACTGCATCCCCGACCTCTTAAAATTTCCTTTCCTGCACTTACATGAAAATATTAAATAAGAAAAAATATTTGGTTATACAAACAGATTATCAAAAAATAAATTTCATATATATCAATAATAAATCTTAAATCTCATTTTAATTTGTATTCATTATAATTTTAAATATTCATTTTAAATATTTATTAGTATATTGTTTATATAAATATTAATTACAAAATAAATAATTAGTCAGACAAATATAATATTAAAAATTTACTTTTAATAAAAAAATATATAATCTTATAAAAAAGAAGTAAAAATGTAAAAACAAAAAATTATTATTTAGTAATAAATTTTACATTAATTTTGAATCATTTGAAGTTTTCTAATTATATTTTAATTTATATCTGTCATATTAATAATAGTTTATTAATTTATTTTTTGATAATTGAAATCATATCTATCAATAAAATTATTTATAATTAATTATATTATATATAATTATATTGATTATTATTACAAAATATTTTATTCACATTTAAAAAAAATTTTAAAATTGTTATATTTTCAAATGTTATAACCTTTGAAAATGTGAAAAAAATAACAAAAATAATTTTTTTGTTATTTCATTGTTTAAATGAATCATATTAACCTCTAAATTCCTAAATACTTAAATCAATAACTCCTAAATCTCTAAAACCTTAAATAGATAATCATTTTAAACCTATATACCCTAAATAATAAATAATAAATCTCAATATTACTCTTTTCATTATAATTTAAAATATTAATTTTAATTATTTGTTCGTTTATTTTTATATAATTATTAATTACAGAATAAATTGAGTTAGACAAATATAATTTATATAATTATTTTTCATCAAAAAAATATAGATAAACTTTTTAAAAGAAAAAAAATTCAAAACAAAAAAATATTATATAGTAATATATTTTGCTTTGTTTCTGAATCATTTTATGTTTTGTAATTATATTTTAATTGATATCTATCTTATTAATAATAGATTATTAATTTATTCTTAGACCATTATTAAAATATTTACCAATAAAAATATTTATATTGAATTTATATGATATATAAATATAATGATTATTATAACTAAATATAGTATTCACTTTTGAAAAAATTTAAAAATTATTATATTTTCAAAGGTTATAACCTTTGAAAATATCAAAAAAAAAATTAATTTTTTAATATTTTTTTAAATAACACCTATAAACAACTAAATGCATACATAGTTAAATCAGGAAACTCCTAAACCCTGTAATGCCAAAATACATAAACCATTAAACCACTATATGCTACTTAATAATTAATATCTCTAATTTTTAATTCTATTTTTTATAATATTAAATATTCATTTTAATTATTTATTAGTATATTTTTATAGAAATATTTATTACAAAATAAATTATGATTGCGACAAATATAATTTACAAAATATATGTGCTTATAAAAGAAGTAAAAATTTAAAAATTAAAAATTATTATCCAGTAATATATTTTTCCTTAATTTTGAATCAATTTGGGTTTTGTAAATATTTTTTAATTAATATCAATCTTTTTATTAATAGTTTATTAATTTAATTTTTGATGATTATTATATTATCTATGAATAAAATTGTTTATATTGAATTTATATGATATATAATTATTAATATTATTATAACTAAATATTGTATTCACATTTCAAAAAATTATAAATATTATTATATTTTCAAAGGTTATAACCTATGAAAAAGATAACAAATTATATAAACATTTTTTATTATTTTATTTTATAAATAAAACTTATAAACCACTAAAAGCCTAAAAACATAAATTGCTAAACTCCTAAATGATAAAACCTCTAAATATTTATTCCATTAAACTGGTATAGATTAATAATAAATCATAAATCTCATTATAATTTTTATTCAGTATAATTACAAATTTTTATTTTAATTATTTATCAGTTTATTTTTTAGAAATATTAATTACAAAATAAATTATTAGTGAGACAGATCTAATTTATATTAAATCAGTATTTCTAAAAAATAAATAATAAATCTCTATATTATTTTTTTCATTATAATTTTAAATATTCATTTTAATTATTTATTTGTTTATTTATATATAAATATTAATTAAAAAATAAATTGAGCTAGACAAAAATAATTTATATAAATTAATTTTCATCAAAAAAATATGGATAAACTTTTTAAAAGAAAAAAAAATTTCAAAACAAAAAATTATTATATAGTAATATATTTTGCTTTGCTTCTGAATAATTCTAGGTTTTGTAATTCTATTTTAATTGATATCTATCTTATTAATAATAGATTATTAATTTATTCTTTGATCATTATTAGAATATTTATCAATAAAAATATTTATATTGAATTTATATGATATATAAATATATTGATTATTATAACTAAAAATTGTATTCACTTTTGAAAAAAATTTTAAAATTCTTAATTTATAAAACAATATTTAATTCTATTTATAATTATTTTAAATATTCATTTTAATTAATAATTAGTTTATTTTTATAAAAATATTTATTACAAAATAAATTATGAGTACGACAAATATAATTTAAAATATATACATGCTTATAAAAGAAGTAAAAATTTAAAAATTAAAAATTGTTATCTAGAAATATATTTTACTATAATTTTGAATCAATTTGGGTTTTGTAATTATTTTTTAATAAATATCTATCTTAATATTAATAGTTTATAAATTTAATTTTGATCATTATTATAATATATATCAGTAAAATTGTTTATATTGAATTTATATGATATATAATTATTAATATTATTATAACTAAGTATTGTATTCACATTTAAAAAAATTTTAAATATTATTATATTTTCAAAGGTTATAACCTATGAAAATGAGTAAAAATTATAGAAATTTTTTTCATATTTTATTTTTTTAAATAAAATGTATAAACCACTTAAAGCCTAAAAACTTAAATCACTAAAATGCTAAATGAAAAAATGTCTAAATACATAATCCATTAAACTGGTATACAGTAATAATAAATCATAAATCTCATTTTAAATTTTATTCAGTATGATTTTAAATTTTTATTTTAAATATCTATCAGTCTATTTTTATAAAAATATTAATTACAAAATAAATTATTAATGAGAAATATCTACTTTAAATTAAACCGGTATCCCTAAATAATAAATAATAAATCTCATTTTTTTAATTATAATTTTAAATATTCATTTTAATTATTTATTTTTTTATTTTTATAAATATATTAATTACAGAATAAATTATGAGTTAGAGAAATATAATTTATATAAATTATTTTTCATCGAAAAAAATATACAAAAACTTTTTAAAAGAAAAAAATTTCAAAATAAAAAATTATTATATAGTAATATATTATGCTTTGCTTCTTAATCATTTTAGGTTTTGTAATTATATTTTAATTGATATTTTTCTTATTAATAATAGATTATTAATTTATTTTTTGATCATTATTTGAATAATTATCCAGAAATTGTTTATATTGAATTTATATGATAATAAATATAATGATTATTATAAGTAAAGATTGTATTCACTTTAGAAAAAAATTTAAAATTTATTGTATTTTTAAAGGATATAACCTTTGGAAATATCAAAAAATAACAAAAATAAATGTTTGGTAATTTTATTTTTAAAATAAAATATATAAACCAATAAATGCATATATAGGTAAATCAGGAAAATCTTAAATACATAAACCATTAAACTGCTATATACTACTTAATAATTAATAAATCTAATTTTTATTTTATTTATTATAATTTTAAATATTGATTTTAATTATTTATTAGTTTACTTTTATAAAATATTTATTACAAAATAAATTATGAGTGCGACAAATATAATTTAAATAATTTATTTTTAATCAAAAAATATATATACGCTTATAAAAGAAGTAAAAATTTAATATTTAAAAATTATTATATAGTAATATATTATAGTTTTATTTTTAATCGATTTGGCCATGTAAATTTTTTTAATTAATATCTATCTTATTATTAATAGTTTATTAATTATATTTTTGATCAGTATTATGGTATCTATCAATAAAAATTGTTTATATTGAATTTATATAATATATAATTATTAATATTAAAATAACTAAATAATGTATTCACATTTCAAAAAATTTTAAATATTAATATATTTTCTAATGTTATAACCGAAGAAAATGATAAAAAATTATAGAAATTTTTTTTGTTATTTTATTTTTTTAAATAAATTCTATAAACCACTAAAAGCCTAAAAACATAAATCGCTAAACTCCCAACGACAAAACCTCTAAATACTTAAATCATTAAACTGGTATACATTAATAATAAATCATAAATCTTGTTTTAATTTTTATTTAGTATAATTTTAAATTTTTATTTTAATTATTTATCAATTTATTTTATAGAAATATTAATTACAAAATAAATTATTAGTGAGACAGATCTAATTTAAATTATACCGGTATCCCTAAATAATAAATAATAAATTTAATTTTGTTTCATTATAATTTTAAATATTCATTTTAATTATTTATTTGTTTATTTATATATAAATATTAATTACAATATAAATTGAGTTAGATAAATATAATTTTTATAAAGTATTTTTCATCAAAAAATTATGGATAAACTTTTTATAAGAAAAAAAAATTTAAAACAAAAAATTAATATATAGAAATATATTTTGCTTTTCTTCGGAATCATTTTAGTTTTTGTAATTATATTTTAATTGATATATATCTTATTAATAAAAGATTATTTATTTAAATTTTGATCATTATTATATTATCTATCAATAAAATTGTTTATATTTAATTTATATGATATATAATTATTAATATTATTATAACTAATTATTGTATTCACATTTCAAAAAATTTTAAATATTATTATATTTTCAAATGTTATAACTAATGAAAATGAGAAAAAATTACAAATTTTTTTTGTTATTTTATTTTTTAAATAAAACATATAAACCACTAAATGACTAAAAACATAAATTGTTAAACTCCTAAACGACAAAACCGCTATATACTTAAACGATTAAACTGGTTTTCATTAATTAAAAATCATAAATCTCAATTTAATTTTTTTTAAGTATAATTTTAAATTTTTATTTTAATTATTTATATGTTTATTTTTCTAGAAATATTAATTACAAAATAAATTATTAGTGAGACAGATCTTATTTAAATAATTTATTTTTAATCAAAAAAATATATATTCTTATAAAAACAGGCAAAATTTTAAAAACAAAAATTTATTATTTAGTAATATATTTTATTTTTATTTTGAATCATTTTAGATTTTGCATTTATATTTTAATTTATATCATTCTTATTAATAATAGTTTATTAATTTTTTATTGTTCATTATTATAATATCTATTAATAAAATTATTTATATTGAGTTTACATTATATATAATTATTAAGATTATTACAACTAAATATTATATTCACATTTAAAAAAATTAATAATTATTATATTTTCGAAGGTTATAACCATCAAAAAATTAAAAAAAATCAAAAAAAAACAAAAAAAATCAAAAAATGATTTTTTTTATTTTTTCATTCTTTAAATAAAAATTATAAATCACTTAAGGGCTAAGCACTTAAATCACTAAACCCCAAAACACCTAAATACTTAAACCATTAAACTAGTATATCCTGAATAATAAATAATAAATCTCTATTTTATTTGTATTCATTATAATTTTAAATATTCATTTTAATATTTTATTAGTTTATTTTTATAGAATTATAAATTAAAAATAAGTTATGAGGAACACAAATATAATTTAAATAATTTACTTTTAATAACAAAAAATATAAACTTATAAAAAGAAGCAAAACATCAAAGATAGTATCATTTTGTAATATATTTTACATTGATTTTGAATAAATTTACTGTTTTTTAAATATATTTAAAATAATATCTATCTTATTAATAATAGTTTATTAATTTATTTTTTGATCATTAATATAATATATTTCAATATAATTGTTTATATTGAATTTACATGATATATAATTATTAAGATTAGCATAACTAAATATAGTATTCACATATAAAAAAAATTTAAAAATTGTTATATTTTCAAAGTTTATAACCTTCAAAAATGAGAAAAAATAACAAAAAAAAATATTTGTTATATCATTGTTTAAATAAAACTTATAAACCATTAAATGCCTAAATACATAAATATCTAAACTTTTAAATCCCAAAGCCCCTAAATACTTAAACCTTTAATCTCGTAAACTTTAAATATATTTTAAATAATTTATAGAAATATTAATTACAAAATAAATTATGAGTGATACAAATATAATTTAAATATTATATTTTTCATCAAAAAAACATATAAGATCATAAAATGATGCAAAAACTAAAAACAATTTTTTATTTAGTAAACAATTTTACTTTGATTTTGAATCATTTTAGGTTTTATAATTATATTTTAATTTATATCTATCATATTAATGATAGTTTATTAATTTATTTTTTGATAATTGATATCATATCTATCAATAAAATTATTTATAATTAGTTTATATTATATATAATTATAATGATTATTATTACTAAATATTTTTTATTCACATTTTAAAAAAATTTTTAAATTATTATATTTTCAAATGTTATAACCTTTGAAAATGTGAAAAAATATCAAAAATAATTTTTTGTTATTTCATTGTTTAAATAAATCCTATAAACCACTAAATGCCTAGATACTTAAATCACTAACTTCTAAATCTCGAAAACCATAAATAGATAAATTTTTTAAAAATGTATATCCTAAATAATAAATAATAAATCTCATTTTTATTTTTTTGATTATAATTTTAAGTATTCATTTTAATTATTTATTTGTTAATTTATATATATATATTAATTACCAAATAAATTATAAGTTATACAAATATAATTTATATATATTATTTTTCAACAAAAAAATATAGATAAACTTAATAAAAGAAGAAAAAAATTAAAAACAAAAAAATATTATATAGTAATAAATTTTGCTTTGTTTCTGAATCATTTTAGGTTTTGTATTTATATTTTAATTGATATCTAACTTATTAATAATAAATTATTAATTTATTTTTTGATCATTATTAGAATATTTATCAATAAAAATATTTATATTGAATTTATATGATATATAAATTTAATAATTATTATAACTAAATATTATATTCACTTTTGAAAAAAGTTTTAAAATTTTATATTTTCAAAGATTATAACCTTTGAACATGTTAAAAATAAAAAAAAATATTTTTTTTTGTTATTTCATTGTTTAAATATAACCTATAAATAACTAAATGCCTAATCACTTAAATCACTAAACTAAAAAATCCTGATACCACTATATAGATAATCGTTTAAACGGGGATACCCTAAATAATAATTAATAAATCTCATTTTTATTTGTTTTCATTATAATTTATAAAATTCATTTTGATTGTTAAGTTTTTTATTTATATATATATATTAATTATAAAATAAATTATGAGTTAAAAATATAATTTATAAATATAATTTTTTATCAAAAAATAGATAAGCTCATAAAAAGAGAAAATTTAAAAACAAATAATTATTATTAAGTAATATATTTTCATTTGCTTCTGAATCATTTTAGGTTTTGATATTATATTTTAAGTAATATCAATCTTATTCATAGAAGATTTTTTAGAATATCTATCAATAAAATTGTTTATATTGAATTTATATGATATATAATTATTATGATTATTATAAATAAATATTGTATTCACTTTTGAAAAAAATTTGAAAATTATTATATTTTCAAAATCTATAGACCACTAAATGTTTACTTACTTAAAAAATTGAGAAAGAATACAAAAAATAAATTTTTTGTTATTTCTTTTTTAAATAAAACCTATAGACCACTAAATGTTTACTTACTTAAATCAGTGGCTCATAAAACCTGAAACCCCTAAATAAATAATCCTTATAACAACTGTATACTACTTAATAAATAATAAATCTCATTTTTATTTCTATTTATTATAATATTTAAATATTCATTTTAATTATTTATATTTTAATTTTTTAGATAAATTAATTACAAAATAAATTTCAAGTGAGACAGATATTATTTAAAAAATTTATTTTTAATAATAAAAAAATATAAGCTTATAAAAAGATGGAATAATTTAAAAATTAAATATTATTATTTTATAATATATTTTTATTTGATTTTGAATCATTTTGTGTTGTGTAAATATATTTTAATTAATATTTATATTATAAATAATAGTTTATTAATTTAATTTTTAATCATTATTATAATATCTATCATTAAAATTATTTATATTGAATTTATATGATATATAATTAATAAGATTAATATAATTATACATGGTATTTACATTTCAAAAGATTTTAAAAATTATTTTATTTTTAAAGGTTAATAACCTTTGAAAATCTAAAAAAAATTTTTAATTTTTATTATATAAATAAAACCGATATACCATTAAATGCCTAAAAACAAAAAATGCTAAACTCCTAAACAACAAAACCCCTAAATAATTGATCCATTTAACTGGTATACCATATATAATTGTTGGGAAATTGTGCCTACACGGTAGTGAGATTGAGATACAGAAACATAGAAACAGCAGAAAACAATCAATATATATATCCAAATTCTGCAACCATCCATGATAGAATCAAAAAACGAGAAATAAATACCGAAAATAACGTGGTTCACTAGTCGCTGAGTACGACTAGCTAAGTCCCCCAGAAAATGCTTTTGCGTTACAGATTAAAGCAACAGAATTGTCTTACAGTATGCAGCACACAGAATAGTCACGATAAATCACACTTAGAGAAGAGAGAGAGATGATGAATAGTTCCACGGATCCAAAAATAGCCACCCAAAAATAAAATTACAAAACATTTTATATTAAAATTTCTCTCGTTTCAATTAACCGGAGCGGGTCGAATCATGAGATGGGTCAGGCTTTGCTCCAATATCAGCCCGCCGTCCGGTCAGCTAGACCTCCGTTATTGTGCTACTACTGCATCCTCAGTCTCTTAATATTTCCTTTCCCGCATTTACCTGAAAATTATATTTTAATTTATAATTATATTAATTATATTGAATCATTTTAGGTTTTATAATTATATTTTAATTTATATTTATCATATTAATAATAGTTTATTAATTTATTTTTTGATAATCGATATCATATCTATCAATAAATTTATTTATAATTAGTTTATATTATATATAATTATAATGATTATTAATACTAAATATTTTATTCACACTTTAAAAAAATATTAAAATTATTATATTTTCAAATGTTATAACCTTTGAAAATGTGAAAAAATAACAAAAATAATTTTTTTGTTATTTCATTATTTAAATAAATTCTATAAACCACTAAATGCCTAAATACTTAAATCAATAGCTCCTAAATTTCGAAAACCCTAAATAGATA
The DNA here is from genome assembly GCA_029783825.1 of Sapria himalayana. NCBI lineage: Eukaryota > Viridiplantae > Streptophyta > Magnoliopsida > Malpighiales > Rafflesiaceae > Sapria > Sapria himalayana. The sequence goes on along the minus strand of JAREIK010001860.1, from coordinate 80,643 downwards.
ATCATTTTAAATAGGTATGCCCCAAAAAATATATAATAAATCTCAATATTATTTTTTTCATTAAAATTTAAAATATTCATATTAATTATTTATTCGTTTATTTTTATATAATTATTAATTGCAGAATAAATTGAGTTTGACAAATATAATTTATATAATTATTTTTCATCAAAAAAATATAGTTAAACTTTTTAAAAGAAAAAAAATTCAAAAAAAAATTATTATATAAAATATATATATTTTGCTTTGTTTCTGAATCATTTTAGGTTTTGTAATTATGTTTAAATTGATATCTATCTTATTAATAATAGATTATTAATTTATTCTTTGATCATTATTAGGATATTTATCAATAAAAATATTTATATTGAATTTATATGATATATAAATTTAATGATTATAATAACTAAATATAGTATTCACTTTTGAAAAAAAATTAAAAATTATTATATTTTCCAATGGTATAACCTTTAAAATATCAAAAAATAAAAAAAATAAATTTTTAATATTTTTTTTAAATAACACGTATGAACCACTAAATGCATACACGATTAAATCTGTAAACTCCTAAACTCCGTAATGCCAAAATACATAAACCATTAAACCGCTATATACTACTTAATAATTAATAAATCAAATTTTTAATTCTATTATTATAATTTTAAATATTCATTTTAATTATTTATTAGTTTATTTTTATATAATTTTTATTACAAATAAATTATGTGCGACAAATATAATTTAAAAAATATATATGCTTATAAAAGAAGTAAAAATTGTAAAATTAAAAATTGTTATCCAAAAATATATTTTACTATAATCTTGAATCAATTTGGGTTTTGTAATTATTTTTAATTAATATCTATCTTAATATCAATAGTTTATAAATTTAATTTTGATCATTATTATAATATATAACAAAAAAATTGTTTATATTGAATTTATATGATTATAAATATTAATATTATTTTAACTAATTATTGTATTCACATTTCAAAAAATTTTAAATATTATTATATTTTCCAAGGATATAACCTATGAAAATGAGAAAAAATTATAGAAATTTTTTTTGATATTTTATTTTTTTAAATAAAACGTATAAACCACTAAAAGCCTAAAAACATAAATCGCTAAAATCCTAAATGAAAAAACATCTAAATACTTAATCAATTAAACTGTATACAGTAATAATAAATCATAATTATCATTCTAAATTTTATTCAGTATAATTTTAAATTTTTATTTTAAATATTTATCAGTTTATTTTTATAGAAATATTAATTACAAAATAAATTATTAGTGAGAAATATCTAATTTAAATTAAACAGGTATCACTAAATAATAAATAATAAATCTCATTTTTTATTATAATTTTAAATATTCATTTTAATTATTTATTTGTTCATTTTTATAAATATATTAATTACAGAATAAATTATGAGTTAGACAAATATAATTTATATAAATTATTTTTCATCAAAAAATATGCATAAACTTTTTAAAAGAAAAAAAAAATTCAAAAAATAATTATTATATAGTAATATAGTTTGTTTTGCTTCTGAATCATTTTGGGTTTGTAATTATATTTTAATTGATATCAATCTTTTTAATAATAGATTATTAATTTATTTTTTTGATCATTATTAGAATATTTATCAATAAATTGTTTATATTGAATTTATATGATATATAAATATAATAATGAGTATAACTTAAGATTGTATTCACTTTAGAAGAAAATTGAAAATTTATTGTATTTTCAGATGGTATAACCAATGAAAATATCAAAAAATAACAAAAATAAATTTTTTGTTATTTTATTTTTTAAATAAAACATATAAACCACCAAATGCATATATAGGTAAATAAGTAAACTCCTAATACATAACCATTAAACCGCTATATACTACCAAATAATTAAAAATCTAATTTTTATTTTATTTATTATAATTTTTTAATATTGATTTTAATTATTTATT
>JAREIK010001860.1:23924-73604 GCA_029783825.1 Sapria himalayana | reverse complement strand
ATTAATAATAAGATAGATATTAATTAAAAAATATCTAGAAAACCCAATTGATTCAAAATTAAAGTAAAATATATTACTGAATAATAATATTTAATATTAAAGTTACTTCTTTATAAGCGTATATATCTTTTTGATTAAAAATAAATTATTTAAATTATAGTTGTCACACTCATAATTTATTTTGTAATAAAATTTTTATAAAATAACTAATAAATAATTAAAATGAATTTTAAAATTATAATAAATAGAAATAAAAAATTATATTTATTAATTATTATGTATTATAGTGGTTTAATGGTTTATGTATTTAGGCATTACAGGGTTTAAGAGTTTACTGATTTAATTGTGTATGCATCTAGTGGTTTATTGGTTTTATTTTAAACTAAATATAACATAAAATTTATTTTATTATTTTTTGATTATTTTCAACGGTTCTATACCTTTGAAAATATAATAATTTTTAATTTTTTTCAAAGTGAATTCAATATTTAGTTATAAAAATCATTATATTTATATTTCATATAAATTCAATATAAAAATTTTATTGATAAATATTCTAATAATTATCAAAAAATAACTAATAATCTATTATAATAGATAGATATCAATTAAAATATAATCACAAAACCAAAATGATTAAAAAGCAAAACAAAATATATTACTATATAATAGTTTTTGTTTTGAATTGTTTTTTTCTTGTAAAGTTAATCTATATTTTTTTGATGAAAAATAATTTATATAAATTATATTTATTTAACTCATAATTTATTTGTAATTAATATTTATATAAATAAACAAATAAATATTAAAATGAATATTTAAAATTATAATGAAAAAAATGATATTTATTATTTATTATTTAGTGTATACCATTTTAATTTAGATTATATCTGTCTTACCAATAATTTATTTTCTAATTTATATTTCTAAAAAAATAAACTGTTAAATAATTAAAATAAAAATTTAAAATTATTCTGAATAAAAATTAAAATGAGATTTATGAATTATTATTAATGTATACCAGTTTAATGGTTTAAGTATTTAAAGGTTTTGTCGTTTAGAAGTTTAGTGATTTATGTTTTAGGCATTTAGTAATTTATACATTTTATTTAAATAATGAAATAACAAAAATTTTTTTTTGATATTTTTTAACATTTTCAAAGGTTATAACATTTGAAAATATAATAATTTTTAAAGTTTTTTCAAATATAAATATAATATTTAGTTATAATAATCTTAATAATTATAAGTCATTTAAATTAAATATAAATAATTACATTGCTAGATATTATAATAATAATCAAAAAAAATTAATAAACTATTATTAATAATATAGATATTATTTAAAATATATTTGCAAAATCTAAATTTATTCAAAATCAAAGTAAAATATATTACGAAATAATAAATTTTTTATAATGTTTTGTTTTTTTTATAAGTTTATATTTTTGTTTTTAGAAATAAATTATTTAAATTATATTTTTCTTACTCATAATATATTTTGTAATTTATAATTCTATAATAATAAACTAATAAATAATTAAAATGAATATTTAAAATTATAATGAATACAAATAAAATTGAGATTTATTATTTATTATTCAGGATATAACGGTTTAATGGTTTAATTATTCAGGTGTTTTGTGGTTTAGGAGTTTAATGATTTAATTGTTTGGACCTTTAGTGATTTATAGTTTTTTTTAAAGAAGGATAAAACAATAAATTTAATTTTTTGATTTTTTTTTAATTTTTGAAGGTTGTAACCTTGAAAATATAATAATTTTTAATTTTTTTTAAATGTGAATATAATATTTAGTTATAATAATCTTAATAAATTTATATAATGTAAACTAAATATAAATAATTTTAATAATAAATATTATAATAATGATCAATATATTAATTAATAAACTAATTTTAATAAGAATTATATAAATTAAAATATAATTTAAAATCTAAAATGATTCAAAATTAAAATAAGATATATTAATAAAAATTTTATTTTATTTTTAAAATTTTGCTTCTTTTTATAAGCATATATTTTTTTTTGATGAAAAATAAATTATTTAAATTATATCTATCTCACTATAAATTTATTTTTAATTAATATTTATATAACAATAAACTGATAAATAATTAAAATTATAATGAATACTAATAAAAATGAGATTTATTATTTATTATTTAGACTCTACAAATTTAATGTTTTGAGTATTCATGAGCTTCGGGGATTAGGAGTTTAGTCATTTTAGTATATATTCATTTAGTGGTTTATAGGTTTTATTTAAAAAATAAAATGAAAAAAAAAAGTATTTTTGTTATTTTTTCTTATGTTACAAGGTTATAACCTTTGAAAATATAATAATCTTTAATTTTTTTTTAAAAAAGTGAATACAATATGAAGTTAATAATCATAATAATTAAATATCATATAAGTTCAATATAAATTATTTTATTGGTATATAGTATAATTATGATCATAAAAAAATAATAAACAATTATTAATAAGATAAATATTGTTTAAATTATATTTGCAAAACCTAAAATGACTTAAAATCAAAGTAAAATATTTTACTAAATATTAATTTTAAATTTTTAAATTTTTGTATCCATTTATAAGCCTATATATTTTTTGATGAAAAATAAATTATTTAAATTATATTTGTCTCACTAATAATTTAAATTTTAATTTATATTTCTATAAAATTAAACTAATAAATAATTAAGATGTATATTTAAAATTATAATGAATACTAATAAAAATGAGATTTATTATATATTATTTAGGGTATAACTATTTAATTATTTAATTTTTTTGTGGTTTTGGGGTTAAGGGGTTTATTGATTTATATGTTTACACATTTTCGTGTTTATAGGTTTTATTTAATCAATGAAATAACAAAAAATTTATTTTTATGAATTTTTGTGATTTTGAAAGGTTATGACCGTTAAAAATATAATAATTTTTTAATAGTTCTAAAATATGAATACAATACTTAGTTATAATAATCTTAATAATTATATTTGTTGCAGATTCAATATAAAAAAATGTATTAATATATATTATAAAAATGAGCAAAAAATAAATAAATAAACTATTATTAATAAGATTGATATTAATTAAAATATATTACTAAATAAAATTTTAAATTTTTGAAATTTTGTTTATTTTTATAAGCTTTTTTTTTCATAAAAAATAATTTAATTAAAATTATATTTGTCTCACTCTATCTTTATTTTGTAATTAATATTTCTATAAAAATAAACTAAAAAATAATTAAAATTAATATTTAAAATTATAATGAATACAACTAAAAATCAAATTTATTATTTATTATTTATGTTATATAGGTTTAATGGTTTAAGTATTTAGGGGGTTTTGGGGTTTAGGAGTCTAGAGATTTAAATGTTTAGGCATTTAGTGGTATATAAGTTTTATTTAAATAATAAAATAATAAAAAATTATTTTTGTGATTTTATATCATTTATGAAGTTTATAACCTTTGAAAATATAATAATATTTAAATTTTTTTCAAATGTAAATATATTATTTAGTTATAATAACTTAATAATTATAAGACATTTTAATTGAATAAATGTAATTTTATTATTCGATATTATAAAAATGATCGAATAATAAATTAATAAACTATTATTAATAAGATTGATCGCAATTAAAATATAATTGCGAAACCTATATATAATGATTCAAAATCAAAGTAAAATATATTACTAAATAATAATTTTTTGTTTATAAATTTTTACTTCTTTTTATATCCTTATTTTTTTTTGATTAAAAATAAATTATTAAAATTATATTTGTCTCACTCATTATTTATTTTGTGATTGATATTTCTATAAAAAATAAACTAATAAATAATTAAAATGAATATTTAAAATTATAATGAATACATATTAAAATGAGATTTATGATTTATTATATATGGTTTACCGGTTTAATGGTTTGATTATTTATGAGTTTTGTCATTTAGGAGTTTAGCAATTTATGCTTTTAGACATTTAGTGGTTTATAGGTATTATTTATATAATAAAAAAATAAATTCTTTTTTTGATTTTTTCTGATTTTCAGAGGTTATAATCTTTGAAAATAAAATAATTTTTAAAATTTTTTGAAATGTGAAAACAATGTATAATTATATTAATCTCACTAATTATATATAATATAAATTCAATATAAATAATTTTAATGATAGATATTATATTAATGATAAAAAATTAAATTAATAAACTATTATTAAAAATATAAATATTAATTAAAATATATTTACATAACACAAAATGATTCAAAATCAAATCAAAATATATTACTAAATAATAATATTTAATTTTTAAAATTGTCCTTTTTATAAGCTTATACTTTTTATTATTAAAATAAATTATTTAAATAATATTTGTCTCACTCGAAATTTATTTTGTAATTAATTTTTCTAAAAAATTAAACTATAAATAATTAAAATGAATATTTAAAATTATAATAAAAAAAATAAAAATGAGATTTATTATTTATTAAGTACTATATAACTGTTAAAAGGTTTATGTATTTAGGGGTTTCGGGATTTATGAGCTTACTTATTTAAGTTAGTAAGCATTTAATGATCTATAGGTTTTATTAAAAAATGAAATAACAAATAATTTTTTTTTTATTTTTTCTCATTTTTAAAGTTATAACATTTTAAAATATAATAATTATTAAATTTTTTTCAAAAGTGAATACAATATTTAGTTATAATAATCATTATATTTATATATCATATAAATTCAATATAACCAATTTTATTGATATATTTTCTAATAATGATCAAAAAATAAATTAATAATCTATTATTAATAAGTAGAAATCAATTAAAATATAATTACAAAACCCAAAATAATTCAAAGCAAAGCAAAATATATTACAATATAATAATTTTTTGTTTTGAATTTTTTTTATTTTAAAAAGTTTATCTATATTTTTTGATTAAAAATAATTTATATAAATTATATTTGTCTAACTCATAATTTATTTTGTAATTAATATTTATATAAAAATAATCAAATAAATAATTTAATTGAATATTTAAAATTATAATAAAAAAATGAGATTTATTAATTATTTTTTAGGGTATAGCGCTTTAATTTTAATTATATCTGTCTCACTAATAATTTATTTTGAAATTCATATTTCTATAAAAATAAACTGATAAATAATTAAAATAAAAATTTTAAATTATACTAAATAAAAATTAAAATGAGATTTATGATTTATTATTAATGTATACTAGTTTAATGGATTAAGTATTTAGATGGTTTGTCATTTGAAAATTTAGTGATTTATGTTTTTAGGCATTTAGTGGTTTATAGGTTTTATTTAAACAATAAAATAAGAATAAAAAATTTATAATTTTTTCTCATTTTCATACGATATAACCTTTGAAAATATAATAATATTTAAATTTTTTTTAAATGTAAATATAATATTTTATTTATAATAATATTAATAATTATATATCATATAAATTCAATATAAACAATTTTATTGATAGATATTATAATAATGATCAAAAATTAAATTAATAAACTATTAATAATAAGATAGAAATTAATTAAAAAATATTTACTAAACCCAAATTGATTCAAAATTAAAGTAAAATATATTACTGGATAATAATTTTAAATTTTTAAATTTTTAAATTTTTACTTCTTTTATATGTGTATATATATTATTTCATTAAAAATAAATTATTTAAATTATATTTGTCGCACTCATAATTTATTTTGTAATAAATATTTCTATAAAAATAAACTAATAAATAATTAATATGAATATTTAAAATTATAATAAATAGAAACACAAATTAGATTTATTATTTATTATGTATTATATATCGTTTTAATGGATACTGTATTTAGGCATTACGGGGTCTAGGAGTTTATTTATTTAACTGTATATGCATTTAGTAGTTTATAGGTTTTATTTAAAAAATAAAAAATCAAAAAATTTATTTTTATTATTTTTTGATATTTTAAAAGGTTATAACCATAGAAAATATAATAATTATTAAATTTTTTTCAAAAGTGAATTCAATATTTAGTTATAATAATCATTATATTTATATATCATATAAATTCAATATAAACTATTTTACAGATAAATATTCTAATAATGATCAAAAAATAAATTAATAATCTATTATTAATAAGATAGATATCGATTATAATATAATTACAAAACCTAAAATGATTCAGAAGCAAAGCAAAATATATTACGATATAATAATTTTTTGTTTTGAATTTTTTTTTCTTTAAAAAGTTTATCTATATTATTTTGATGAAAAATAATTTATATAAATTATATTTGTGTAAATCATAATTTTTTTGTAATTAATATTTATATAAAAATAAACAAATAAATAATTAAAATTGAATATTTAAAATTAAAATTATAATAAAATGAGATTTATTCTTTATTATTTAGGAATACCGGTTTAATTTAAGTTAGATTTGTCTTACTAATAATTTTTTTTAAGTAATATTTCTATAAAAATAAACTGATAAATAATTAAAATAATAATCAAAATTATACTGAATAATTAAAATAATTTATTTTGTTCTCTCTCAACTCTAGAATTATTGCTAAAGCTCTAACCAAAATAATAGGCTGCTTTTACTTTATCTCTATTATGTCTCATCAAATTTTATGTTGAATCACTGGGCTATCAAAGCTAATTTGACTCATGTACGCTAACACACTAAACCAAAGTTGTACACCCTATGTGTTGAAATAGCTAGTTGTTGAGGATTCTGATTATATTGATTATTGTAATTTCTTCTAAAATATCTCTCATGCACACACTCAAAGCAATTTTTTTAAAACATAGTTCACATCTAAAAAAATATCCACCTTGTAGCCTATTAGAACAAACTAGCCCCAGGGCGGTTTGAGAATGGCAAGAAGTATGGGCTCTCTTTCAATCAAGAATCAAAAAATTTATTTTATTGGCATGTCTAAGCCCCTTTTTTATATCCTCATTGATATGAAAAGTATCATTTATTTTTTTATATTAAATGAGTTATGTATACAAGCTCACAATACCCAAAAAGGTGTAAATGAATCATATTCAAATGTATAAAAGGTTTTAATTATTGCTCGAAATATTAGTCTAGCATATTGACACTTGAAGTCGCATATCAAAGGTAAAAGCCATAGTGATATTTCGAATCCCAAGAATTTATCTATAGAAAGTTATAAAGAGTACTACTCGAGCTTTAACTATTTCTAGGGTCACCACATTTGCTCTTGAGGATTGTCCAAAGTTAAAATCATTCCTAGTGAAATGACTTTGCAATATAAGGCTAAGATGCACAAGTTATGGTCATATCCATTACTGTGACCCAATATTATAGTGATTAAATATGTATTCATGATTATTCTTAGTGCAATAACAATATGTTCAACAGAGAGACACAAGTTATGGCATATTCTCATCGATATGATTTTGTGTTCTAGAAACAAAATATAGAATCATGACCATTCTAATGCTACAATAATCTAAATCAAGAAAGAAACTGAATCCAATACTCACCCCTTGAGTAATGACTTTGTGTTACATATACAAAATGATAAATCTGTGACATTCCTAAAATTTGTGAATTTCAATTTAAATTTAACAGTTAGTCATTTGATTATAAAAGTGCAAAAAATGAGATTTAGGATTTAGGGTTTATAGATTATGGTTATAGTTTATGATTTAAGGTTTAGGTTTTAAAGTTTAGGGTTTATGGTTTTAATTTGTTTTTTTTTTGGAAAATACACACTTTATTTATAATTTAAGCACCCGACTTACAAGAGACTAAAAAGCTGACTAATTTAGGCCAGCCCACCAAATCCTATGCACCTTAATGATTTTATGCATAAAATACATAAAAAAACATAATGCCTAATAATTCCAAGCGTACGAATACAACTAAAATCACCTAGCATTCCCGGACTTCAGAGTTGGCATTGAGTCATTATGCGCACTACGTCCTTTCCATTCGGATTTGTCCTAGCCTTTTGGAGGAACCTGAATGATGCACCATATTAAAACTATGCAATATAAGACTGTGCATGTGTGTGCCAAGCAGCATCAAGCATTTGTCTATGTCATTGATATGCAATGGAATACATGTAAAACTGAATACCCATAAATCCACAAGTCCATATCTACGGCACATTGTCAATTCATTCTAACCTTTGAATTCGACATTCTTTTGCTCAAATGATCCTCAAAAGAGTATCTCCTGGGTTAGAATGCTTCCTCCTCGAGCTCCAATAAGTGGCTGTATGTTGCACCGACAAAATATCAAAAAATATGCATGCATCTGTGTGCATGTGTGATGAGGTACATCTCATAGTCTAATTATCTATGCGTACAACCAAGCTAGATTACAAGTAAAATTAAATAATGCTATAAAGATGGGTCTTCTGCTCTTGGGAGTGTAGCATCGCCTAATGTGTATTTACCAAATGCCTTAGTGGGCCCCACTTAGAGATACTCATGGGTCCAGTTGCCCGAGTTGCATGCTACATAGAGAACAGACAAGTTGTGTGTGTGAGTTTGTCATGATCCATCTCTATAAGTACATGGTGCACACAAAGCCCAAAATACAAATAATAATACAAACATAAACTACAAGTTTGAATCTTTCGCTCCCGTGTGTATGCTCTGGACTCCATTGCTTACTGGCTCCTGCTTGGTGATGCTTCGGATTTTGCCTGCTCTCCAATTAATAAAGGATTACTCGCTACTCCTATTGGGCAACAGTTGGGTGGCCCTCTATGCTGCCTGATAGGGCTAGTGGGACCCACTCCTAGCTACTTATGGGTTTACTCCCTGACCACTTTGCTCGGTCTCGTCAGAGTTCTGGATGTTATCATCCTAGCTTGCTAGTGGGGCCCTCTACGAGCTGGTGGCCCATACTTCTGGCTGCTTCCAGGACTTGCTGGCCCCTCTAAATGCTACACCAAAATGGACAAAAATATGTGCACGTGTGTACTGTGGTCCATCACTATGTGTGTGTGGTGCAGTAGTATCAGGGTTTAAGAGTTTAGTACTTTAAGTATTTAGGTATTTTGTGGTTTATAGGGTTTATATAAATAATTAAATAACAAAAAAATTATTTTTATGATTTTTTCTCATTATCAAGGTTATAACCTTTAAAAATATTATAATTTTTAATTTTTTTCAAATGTTAATACATTATTTAATTATAATAATAATAAAAATTAAATAGCTTGTAAATTCAATATAAATAATTTCATTAATCTATATTATAATACTGATCATAAAATAGATTAATAAACTATTATTAATAAGATAGATATTAATTTAAATTTATTTACAAAACCTAAAACTATTCAAAATCAAAGTAAAATATATTACTAAATAATTATTTTTTATTTTTAAATTTTTGATTCTTTTATAAGCTTATAAATTTTTTTGATAAAGATAAATTATTTAAATTATATTTGTCTCATTCATAATTTTATTTTTCTATAAATATTTCTATAAAAATAAACTAATAAATAATTAAAATGAATATTAAAATTATAATGAATACAAATAAAAATGAGATTTATGATTAATTATTTAGGGTATACTGGTTTAATGGTTTATGTATTTAGGAATTTAAGAGTTTAGTGATTTAAGTGTTTAGGCATTTAGTTGTTTATATGTTTTATTTAAATAATGAAATAACAAAAAAATTATTTATCAAATTTTTTATCAATTTTGAAGGTTATAACCTTTATAAATATAATAATTTTTAAATTTTTTTCAAATGTGAATACAAGATTTAGTCATAATAAACATAATAATTATATATCATGTAAATTAAAAATAAACAATTTTATTGATAGATATTAATAAACTAAATATAAATATAAATATAAATATAATAATGATCAAAAAATAAATTAATAATCTATTATTAATAAGATAGATATCAATTAAAATATAATTACAAAACCTAAAATGATTCAGAAGTAAAGCAAAATATATTACTATATAATAATTTTTTGTTTTGAAATTTTTTTTTTAAAAGTTTATTTATAATTTTTTAATGAAAAATAATTTATATAAATTATTTTGTCTAGCTCAATTTTTTTATTAATTAATATTTATATATAAATAAACATATAGATAATTAAAATGAATATTTAAAATTATAATGAAAAAAAATGAGATTTATTATTTATTATTTATTATTTATTATTTAGGGATACTATTTTAATTTAAATTAGATATGTCTCACTAATAATTTATTTTGTAATTAATATTTCTATAAAAATAAAGTGATAAATAATTAAAATAAAAATTTAAAATTATTTTGAATAAAAATTAAAATGAGATTTATGATTTATTATTAATGTATACCAGTTTAATATTTTAAGTATTTAGACATTTTTTTTCGTTTATGACTTTAGCGATTTATGATTTTAGGCATTTAGTGGTTTATAGGTTTTATTTAAATAATAAAATAATAAAAAATTATTTTTGTGATTTTTTATCATTTTTGAAGGTTATAAGCTTTGAAAATTTAATAATTTTTAATTTTTTTTAAAATGTAAATATAATATTTAGTTATAATAATCTTAATAATTATAAGACATTTAAATTCAATATAAGTAATTTTATTGTTAGATATTATAAAATTGATCAAATAATAAATTAATAAACTATTCTTAATAAGATTGATAGCAATTTAAATATAATTGTAAAACCTATATATAATGATTCAAAATTAAAGTAAAATATTTTACTAAATAATAATTATTTGTTTTTAAATTTTTACTTCTTTTTATAAGCTTATATATTTTTTTTGATTAAAAATAAATTATTAAAATTATAGTTGTCTCGCTTATTATTTATTTTATAATTAATATTTCTATAAAAAATAAACTAATAAATAATTAAAATTAATATTTAAAATTATAATGAATACAAACTAAAATGAGATTTATGATTTATTATATATGGTATATCGGTTTAATGGATTGTTAGTTTAGGGGTTTTGTCGCTTAGGAGTTTAGCAATTTATGTTTTTAGGCATTTACTAGTTTATAAGTTTTATTTATATAATAAAAATAAAAATTTTTTTTAAGATTTTTTCTGATTTTCAGAGATTATAACCATTAAAAATAAATTAATATTTAAAATTTTTTGAAATGTGAATATAATATTTAGTTATAATAATATTAATAATTATATATGATATAAATTCAATATAAATAATTTTATTGATAGATATTATAATAATGATTAAAAATTAAATTAATAAACTATTAATAATAAGATAGATATTAATTAAAAAATATTTACAAAACCCAAATTGATTCAAAATTAAAGTAAAATATATTACTGGATGATAATTTTTAATTTTTAATTTTTAAATTTTTACTTCTTTTATAAGAGTATATTTATATTTTGATTAAAGATAAATTATTTAAATTATATGTGTCGCACTCATAATTTATTTTGTAATAAAAATTTCTATAAAAATAAACTAGTAAATAATTAAAATGAATATTTAAAATAATAATAAATTGAAATATAAATTCAATTTATTAAGTAGTATATAGTGGTTTAATGGTTTATGTATTTAGGCATTACGGGGGATTAGGAGTTTACTGATAGAACTATTTATGCATTTAGTGGTTTATAGGTTTTATTTAAAAAATAAAATAACATAAATTTTTTTTATTATTTGTTCATATTTCAAAAGGTTATAACCTTGAAAATATAATAATTTTTAAATTTATTTCAAAAGTGAATTCAATAATTAGTTATAATAATCATTATATTTATATATCATATAAATTCAATATAAACAATTTTATTTATAAATATTCTAATAATGATCAAAGAATAAATTAATAAACAATTATTAATAAGATTATTATCAATTAAAATATAATTACAAAATATAAAATGATTCAGAAGGGAGCAAAATATATTACTATATAATAAATTTTAGTTTTTAAATTTTTTATTCTTTTTATAAGTTTATCTATATTTTTCAATGAAAAATAATTTATATAAATTATATTTGTCAAACTCATAATTTATTTTGTAATTAATATTATATAAAAATATACAAATAAATAATTAAAATGTATATTTAAAATTATAATGAAAAAAATAATTTTGAGATTTATTATTTATTATTTATGGTTACTGGTTTAAAAGGATTATTATCTATTATTTAGGCTTTTAGATATTTAGGAGTTATTGAATTAAGTGTTTAGGCATATCGTGGTTTATAGGATTTTTTTCAACAATGAAATATCAAAAAAAAAAATTTTTATTTTTTCACATTTTCAAAGGTGATAAAAATTGAAAATATAATAATTCTAAAATTTTTTTCAAAAGTGAATTCAATATTTAGTTATAATAATCATTATATTTAAATATCATATAAATTCAATATAAAAAATAATGATTCAGAAGCATAGCTAATTATATTATTATATAATAAATTTTTTGTTTTTAATTTTTTTTATTTTAATATGTTTATATATTTTTTTAATGAAAAATAATTTATATAAATTATAATTGTATAACTCATAATTTATTTTGAATTTAATATTTATATAAAAAAACAAATAAATAATTAAAATGAATATTTAAAATTATAATGAAAAAAATAAAAATAAGATTTATTGTTTATTATTTAGGATATATCTGATTAAAAAATTATATATTTAGGGTTTTCGAGATTTAGATGTTATTCATTTAAGTATTTAGGCATTTAGTGGTTTATATGCTTTATTTAAACAATGAAATAACAAATAAATTATTTTTGATATTTTTTCAAATTTTCAAAGATTATAACCTTTGAAAATATAATAATTTTAAAATTTATCAAAAAATGTGAATATAATATTTAGTAATAAAAATAATTATAACAATATATAATATAAACTAAATATAAACAATTTTATTGATAAATGTTATATCAATTATCAAAAAATAAATTAATAAACTATTATTAATATGATAGATATAAATTAAAATTTAATTACAAAAACTAGAATGATTAAAAATCAAAGTAAATTTATTACAAAAATAAAAATATTTGTTTTATCGTTTTTGCCTCATTTTATGAGATTATATATTTTTTTGATAAAAAAAATTATTTAAATTATATTTATATCACTCATAATTTATTTTGTAATTAATATGTTAATAAATTATTTAAGTATTTAGGGTCTTTTATGTTTAGGAGTTTAGAGGTTTAAGTGTTTAGGCATTTAGTGGTTTATAAGTATTATTTAAACAATGATATAACAAAAAATTTATTTTAATTATTTTTTTAATTTTTGAATGTTATAACCTTTGAAAATATAATAATTTTTAAATTTTTTTCAAATGTAAATATAATATTTAGTTATAATAATCTTAATATAATATATTTCAATATAATTGTTTATATTGAATTTACATGATATATAATTATTAAGATTATCATAACAAAATATAGTATTCACATATAAAAAAACTTAAAAATGATATATTTCAAAGTTTAATTTTTTGTTATATCATTGTTTAAATAAAACTTATAAACAATTAAATGCCTAAATACATATGTATATCTAAACTCCTAAACCCTGAAGCCCCTATATACTTAAACCTTTAAACTCATAAACCTTAAATAAAATTAAAATAATTTATAGAAATATTAATGACGAAATAAATTATGAGTGATACAAATATAATTTAAATAATATATTTTTCATCAAAAAAAAACATATAAGCTTATAAAATAATGCAAAAACAAAAAAATAATTTTTATTTAGTAATAAATTTTACTTTGATTTTGAATTATTTTAGCTTTTTTAATTATATTTTAATTAATATCTATCATATTAATAATAGTTTATTAATTTATTTTTTGATAATTGATATAATATCTATCAATAAAATTGTTTATATTTAGTTTAAATTATATATAGTTATAATAATTATTATTACTAAATATTGTATTCATATTTTTAAAAAATTTTAAAATTATTATATTTTGAAATGTTATAACCTTTGAAAATTTGAAAAAATATCAAAAATAAATTTTTTGTTATTTCATTGTTTGAATAAAACCTATAAACCATTAAATGCCAAAATACTTAAATCAATAACTTCTAGATCTCGAAAACCCTAAATAGATAAATTTTTAAAACATGTATATCCTAAATAATAAATAATAAATCTCATTTTTATTTTTTTCATTATAATTTTAAATATTCTTTTTAATTATTTATTTGTTTATTTGTATATAAATATTAAATACAAAATAAAATATAAGTTATACAAATATAATTTATATAAATTATTTTTCTACAATAAAATATAGATAAACTTAATAAAATAAGAAAAAGATTAATAACAAAAATATATTATATAGTAATATATTTTGCTTTGTTTGTGAATCATTTTAGGTTTTGTAATTATATTTAATTGATATATAACTTATTAATAATAGATTATTAATTTATTTTTTGATCACTATTAGAATATTTATCAATAAAAATGTTTATATTGAATTTATATGATATATAAATTTAATAATTATTATATCTAAATATTGTATTCACTTTTAAAAAAAAGTTTTAAAATTTTTATATTTTTAAAGATTATATAACCTTTGAACATGTGAAAAAATAAAAAAAATATTTTTTTTTGTTATTTCATTGTTTAAATAAAACCTATAAATCACTAAATGCCTAAACACTTAAATCACTAACCTACAAAATCCCGATACCCCTATATACATAATCCTTTAAACCGGTATACCTTAAATAATAATTAATAAATCTCATTTTTATTTGTTTTCATTATAATTTAAAAAATTCATTTTGATTATTAGGTTTTTTATTTATATATATATATTAATTATAAAATAAATTATGAGTTAAAAATGTAATTTATAAAAATCTATTTCATCAAAAAATAGATAAGCTTATAAAAAGAATAAATATTTAAAAACAAATAATTATTATTAAGTAATATATTTTGCTTTGCTTTTGAATCATTTTAGGTTTTGATTTTATATTTTAAGTAATATCAATCTTATTCATAATAGACTTTTAATTTATTTTTTGATAATTATTAGAATATCAATGAATAAAATTGTTTATATTGAATTTATATGATATATAATTATTATGATTATTATAAATAAATATTGTATTCACTTTTGAAAAAAATTTAAAAATTATTATATTTTGAAAGGTTTTAATCTTAAAAAATGAGAAATAATACATAAAAAAAATTTTTTGTTAAATAAAACCTAAAGACCATTAAATGTTTACTTACTTAAATCAGTAGTTCATAAAACCCGAAACCCATATATACATAAACCTTATAACAATTGTATAATACTTAATAAATAATAAATCTCATTTTTATATCTATTTATTATAATTTTAAATATTCATTTTAATTATTTTTATTTTAATTTTTAGAAAAATTAATTACAAAATAAATTTCGAGTGAGATAGATATTATTTAAATAATTTATTTTTAATCATAAGAAAATATAAGCTTATAAAAATATGCAAAAATTTAAAAATTAAATATTATTATTTAGTAATATAATTTTATTTAATTTTGAATCATTTTGTGTTATGTAAATATATTTTAATTAATATTTATATTATTAATAATAGTTTATTAATTTAATTTTTGATCATTATTATAATATATATAATTAAAATTATTTATATTGAATTTATATGATATATAATTAATAAGATTAATATAATTATACATGCTATTCACATTTCAAAAGATTTTAAAAATAATTTTATTTTTAAAGGTTATAACCTTTGAAAATATAAAAAAAATCAAAAAAAAAATTATTTTTATTATATAAATAAAACCTATATACCACTAAATGCCTAAAAACATAAATTGCTAAACTCCTAAATGAAAAAATACCTAAATAATTGATCCATTAAACCGGTATACCATATATAATTGTTGGGAAATTATGCTTCCACGGTAGTGAGTTGAGATACAGAAACACAGAAACAACATAAAACAAGTAATATATATATATATCCCAATTCAACAACGATCCTTTATAGAATCAAAAAATGAAAAATAAACACCGAAAATGACGTGGTTCGCTAGTCCCTCAGTATGACTAGCTAAATTTACCAGAAAATGCTTATGCGTTACAGATTAAAACAACATAAATGTCTTACAGTATGCAGCACACAGAATAGTCGTGATAAATCGCACAGAGAGAAGTGAGAGAGATGATGAATAGTTCCACGGGTCCAAATACAGCAACCCCAAAATAAAATTACAAAACATTTTATATTAAAATTTCTCTTGGTTCATTTAACCGGAGCGGGTCGGATCATGAGACGGGTCAGGCTCTTCTCCAATTTCGGCCCGGTGCTTGGTCACTAAGACCTCCATTATTGTGCTACTGCTGCATCCCCGGCCTCTTAATATTTCCTTTCCTGCACTTACATGAAAACATTAAAAAAGAAAAAATATTTGGTTATATAAACAGATTATCAAAAAATAAATTACATATACAGCAATAATAAATCTTAAATCTAATTTTAATTTGTATTCATTATAATTTTAAATATTCATTTTAAAGATTTATTAGTTTATTTTTTATATAATTATTAATTATAAAATAAATAATTAGTCAGACAAATATAATATTAATAATTTACTTTTAATAAAAAAAATATAATCTTATTAAAAGAAGTATAAATTTAAAAATAAAAAATTATTATTTAGTAATAAATTTTACTATGATTTTGAATCATTTTAGGTTTTGTAATTATATTTTAATTTATATCTATCATATTAATAATAATTTATTAATTTATTTTTTGATAATTGATATCATATCTATCAATAAAATTATTTATAATTAGTTTATATTATATATAATTATAAGGATTATTATTACTAAATATTTTATTCACATTTTAAAAAAATTTTAAAATTATTATATTTTCAAATGTTATAAACTTTGAAAATGTCAAAAAATAACAAAAATAATTTTTTTGTTATTTCATTGTTTAAATAAATCCTATAAACCACTAAATGCCTAAATACTTAAATAAATAACTACTCAATCTCAAAAACACTAAAGAGATAATCATTTTTATCCAGTATACCCTAAAAAATAAATAATAAATCTCAATATTATTTTTTTCATTATAATTTAAAATATTCATTATAATTATTTATTCGTTCATTATAATGAATATAAATAAAAATGAGATTTATGATTAATTATTTAGGGTATACCAGTTTAATGGTTTAAGTATTTAATAGTTTAGTGATTTAAGTGTTAAGGCATTTAGTAGTTTATATGTTTCATTTAAATAATGAAATAACAAATAAATTATTTTTCAAATTTTTTTATCAATTTTGAAGGTTATAACCTTTATAAATATAATAATTTTTAAATTTTTTTTAAATGTGAATACAATATTTTGTTATGATAAACTTAATAATTATATATCATGTAAATTAAAAATAAAGAATTTTATTGATAGATATTAATAAACTAGATATAAATATAAATATAATAATGATCAAAAAATAAATTAATAAACTATTATTTATTGATAGATATTTATATATTATTTAGAAATACATAACCCTTTAAAGATGGTTTAAATGTTTAAGTATTTCATGGTTTTGG
The DNA here is from genome assembly GCA_029783825.1 of Sapria himalayana. Taxonomy (NCBI): domain Eukaryota; kingdom Viridiplantae; phylum Streptophyta; class Magnoliopsida; order Malpighiales; family Rafflesiaceae; genus Sapria; species Sapria himalayana. The sequence continues at coordinate 55,886 of JAREIK010001860.1, read as the reverse complement.
GTTTTGGTGTTTAGGAGTTTAATGATTTAAGCGTTTAGGCATTTAGTAGTTCATAGGTTTTATATAAACAATAAAATAACAAAAAATTATTTGTGTGATTTTATCTCATTTTCAAAGATGATAACCTTTAAAAATATAAAAATTATTAAATTATTTTCAAATGTAAATATAATATTTAGTTATAATAATCTTTATAATTATATCACATGTAAATTCAATATAAACAATATTATTGATAAATATTCTAAAAATGATCAAAAAATAAATTAATAATGTATTATTAATAAGATAGATATCAATTAATATATAATTACAAAACCTAAAATGATTCAGAAGAAATCAAAATATATTACTATATAATAATTTATTGTTATGAATTTTTTTTTCTTTTAAAAAGTTTATCCATATTTTTTTGAACAAAATTAATTTATATAAATTATATTTGTCTAACTCATAATTTATTTTTTAATTAATATTTATATAAAAATAAACAAATAAATAATTAAAATGTATATTTTAAATTATAATGAAAAAAATAATATTGAGATTTATTCTTTATTATTTTGGGTATACTAGTCTAATTTAAATTAGATATGTCTCATTAATAATTTATTTTGTAATTAAGATTTCTATAAAAATAGACTGATAAATAATTAAAATAAAAATTTAAAATTATACTGTATAAAAATTAAAATGAGATTTATGAATTATTATTAATGTTTACCAGTTTAATAGTTTAAGTATTTAGAGGTTTTGTTATTTAGGAGTTTAGTGATTTATGTTTTTAGGCATCTAGTGGTTTAAAGGTTTTATTTAAACAATGAATAACAAAAAAATATATTTTTGATATTTTTTAACATTTTCAAAGGTCATAAAAATATATAACCTTTGAAAATATAATAATTTTAAATTTTTTTAAAAATGTGAATACAATATTTACTAATAATAATCATTATAATTATATAATATATAAACTAAATATAAACAATTTTATTGATAGATATGATATCAATAATCAAAAAAATGAATTAATGTACTATTTTTAATATGATAGATATAAATTAAAATATAATTAAAAAACCTAAAATGATTCAAAAACTATAAAAAATTTATTACTAAATAAAAATTTTTGTTTTTTAGTTTTTACTTCTTTTTATAAGCTTATATATTTTTTTGATGAAAAATATATTATTTAAATTATATTTGTATCACTTATAATTTATTTTGTAATTAATATTTCAATATATTATTTAAATTATATTTAAGGTTTAAGAGTTTAAAGGTTTAAGTATTTAGGGGCTTTGGGGTTTAGGAGTTTAGAGATTTATGTGTTTGCGCATTTAATGGTTTATAAGTTTTATTTAAATAATGATATAACAAAAAATTTATTTTTGTTATTTTTTATCATTTTTGAAGGTTATAACCTTTGAAAATATAACAATTTTTAAATTTTTTTTATATGTGAATACTATATTCAGTTATGATAATCTTAATAATTATATATATCATGTAAATTCAATATAAACAATTATATTGAGAGATATTATATTAATGATCATATAATAAATTAATAAACTACTATTAATAAGAAAGATTTTATTTAAAATATATTTGCAAAATCTAAATTTATTCAAAATCAAAATAAAATATATTACTAAATAATAAATTTTTTGATGTTTTGCTTCTTTTTATAAGTTGATATTTTTTTTATTTAATGTAAATTATTTAAATTATATTTGTCTTCCTCATAATTTATTTTTAATTTATAATTCTATAAAAATAAACTAATAAATAATTAAAATGAATATTTAAAACTATAATGAATACAAATAAAATTGAGATTTATTATTTATTATTTAGGATACACTAGTTTAGTGGTTTAAATATTTAGGTGTTATGGGGTTTAATCATATAAGTGTTTACCCCTTTAGTGATTTATAGTTTTTATTTAAAGAATGAAAAAAATATAAAATTTAATTTTTTGATTTTTTTTTAATTTTTGAAGCTTATAACCTTTGAAAATATAATAATTTTTTATTTTTTTAAATTGTGAAAATAATATTTAGTTATAATAATCTTAATAATTATATATAATGTAAACTCAATATAAATAATTTTATTAATACATATTATAATAATGATCAATAAAAAATTAATAAACTATTATTAAATAGAATTATATAAATTAAAATATAATTACAAAATCTAAAATGATTCAAAAAAAAATAAAATATATTACTAAATAATAAATTTTTGTTTTTAAAATCGTGCATCTTCTTATGAGGATATATATTTTTTTTGATGAAAAATAAATTATTTATATTAGATCTGTCTCACTAATAATTTATTTTATAATTAATATATCTATAAAAATAAATTGATAAATAATTATAATAAAAATTAAATTGAGATTTATGATTTTTTATTAATGTACACATGTTTAATGGTTTAACTATCTAGAGGTTTTGTTTTTTTGGAGTTTAGCGATTTATGTTTTTAGCCATTTAGTGGTTTATAGGTTTTATTTAAACAATAAAATAACAAAAAAAATTTGTATTTTTTTCTCATTTTCATAGGTTATAACCTTTGAAAATATAATAATATTTAAAATTTTTTGAAATGTGAATACAATATTTAGTTATTTTAATATTAATAATTATATATCATATAAATTCAATATAAACAATTTTATTGATAGATAATATAATAATGATCAAAAATTAAATTAATAAACTATTAATAATAAGATAGATATTAATTAAAAAATATTTACATTACCCAAATCGATTCAAGATTAAACTATAATATATTACTGTATAATAATTTTTAAATTTTTACTTCTTTTATAAGCGTATAATTTTTTTTGATTAAAAATAAATTATTTAAATTATATTTGTCGCAATCATAATTTTTTTGTAATAAATATTTTATAAAAATAATCTAATAAATAATTAAAATCAATATTTAAAATTATAATAAATAAAATAAAAATTAGATTTATTAATTATTAAGTAGTATATAGCGTTTAATGGTTTATGTATTTTGGAGTTTACTGATTTACCTATATATGCATTTAGTGGTTTATAAGTTTTATTTAAAAAATAAAATAACAAAAAATTTATTGTTGTTATTTTTTGATATTTTCAAAGGTTATAACCTTTGAAAATACAATAAATTTTAAATTTTTTTTAAAGTGAATACAATCTTTAGTTATAATAATCATTATATTTATATATCATATAAATTCAATATAAATAATTTTATTGATAAATATTCTAATAATGATCAAAAAATAAATTAATAATCTATTATTAATAAGATAGATATGATTTAAAATATAATTACAAAACCTAAAATGATTTAGAAGCAATGAAAAATATATTACTATTTAATAATTTACTGTTTTGAATTTTTTTTTCTTTTAAAAAGTTTATCTATATTTTTTTGATGAAAAATAATTTATATAAATTATATTTTTCTAACTCATAATTTATTCTGTAATTAATATATTTATAAAAATAAACTAATAAATAATTAAAATGAATATTTAAAATTATAATGAAAATTAATGAGATTTATTATTTATTATTTAGGGATACCTGTTTAATTTAAATTAGATATTTCACACTAATAATTTATTATGTAATTAATATTTCTATAAAAATAAACTTATAAATATTTAAAATAAAAATTTGAAATTATACTGAATAAAATTTAAAATGAGATTTAAAATTTATTATTACTATATACCAGTTTAAAGGATCAAGTATTTAGTGGTTTTTTCATTTAGGATTTTAGCGATTTATCTTTTTAGGCTTTTCGTGGTTTATATGTTTTATTTAAAAAAATAAAATTTCAAAAAAAATTTCTTTAATTTTTTCTCATTTTCATTGGTTATAACATTTGAAAATATTATAATATTTAAAATTTTTTGAAATGTGAATAGAATACTTAGTTATAATAATATTTTAAATTATAATTAAAAAAATAATATTGAGATTTATTATTTATTATTTAGGGTATACCTGCTTAAAATGATTATCTATTTAGGGTTTTCAAGATTTAGAAGTTATTGATTTAAGTATTTAGGCATTTAGTGGTTTATAGAATTTTTTTAAACAATGAAATAAAAAAAAATTATTTTTGTTATTTTTAACATTTTCAAAGGTTATAACATTTGAAAATATAATAATTTTAAATTTTTTTTAAAATGTGAATAAAATATTTAGTAAAAATAATCATTATAATTATATATAATATAAACTAATTATAAATAATTTTATTGTTAGATATGATATCAATTATCAAAAAATAAATTAATAAACTATTATTAATATGATAAATATAAATTAAATATAATTACAAAACCTAAAATGATTCAAAATCAATCTAAAATTTATTATCAAATAATAATATTTAGTTTTTAAATTTTTACTTCTTTTTATAAGATTATATTTTTTTTATTAAAAGTAAATTATTAATATTATATTTGTCTGACTAATTATTTATTTTTTAATTAATATTTATATAAAAAATAAACTAATAAATATTTAAAATTAATATTTAAAATTATAATGAATACAATTAAAAATGAGATTTATGATTTATTATTGCTGTATATATAATTTATTGTTTGATAATTTGATTGTATAACCAAATATTTATTCTTTTTTAATATTTTCATGTAAGTGTAGGAAAGGAATTATTAAGAGGCTGGGGATGCAGCAGTAGCACAATTACGAAGGTCTCGTTGACCCTACATTGGGCGGAAATTGGAGCAGAGCATGACCAGTATCATGATCCGACCCTCTCCGGTTAAATGAACCGAGAGAAATTTTAATATAAAATGTTTTGTAATTTTATTTTCGGGTGGCTGTTTTTGGACCCATGGAACTATTCATCATCTCTCTCTTTTCTCTTTGTGCAATTTATCGTGACTATTCTATGTGCTGCATACTGTAAGACATTTCTGTTGCTTTAATCTGTAACACATAAGCATTTTCTGTTGGATTTAGCTAGTCGTACTGAGCGACTAGCGAACCATGTTATTTTCAGTGTTTATTTGTCGTTTTTTATTTCTATCATGAATAGTTGCTGAATTGGGATATATATATTGCTTGTTTTCTGTTATTTCAGTGTTTCTGTATCTCAATCTCAATACCATGGAAGCACAATTATCCAACAATTATATATGGTATATCAGTTTAAAGAATCGATTATTTAGGGTTTTTGTCGTTTAAAATTTAGCAATTTATGTTTTTAGGCATTTAGTGGTATATAGCTTTTATTTATATAATAAAAATAATTTTTTTTTTGATTTTTTTTAGATTTTCAAAAGGTTGTAACCTTTAAAAATAAAATAATTTTTAAAATCTTTTGAAATGTGAATGCCATGTATAATTATATTAATCTTATAAATTTTATATCATATAAATTCAATATAAATAATTTTAATGATAGATATTATAATAATGATCAAAAATTAAATTAATAAACTGTTATTAATAATATAAATATTAATTAAAATATATTTACATAACAAAAAATGATTCAAAATCAAATAAAAATATATTACTAAATAATAATATTTAATTTTTAAAATTTTTCATCTTTTTATAAGCTTATAATTTTTTATGGTTAAAAATAAATTATTTAAATAATATATGTCTCACTCGAATTTTATTTTGTAATTAATTTTTCTAAAAAATTAAAATATAAGTAATTAAAATAATTATTTAAAATTATAATAAATAGAAATAAAAATGAGATTTATTATTTATTAAGTAGTATACAGCTGTTATAAGGTTTATGTATTTAGGGGTTTCTGGTTTTATGAGCTACTGATTTAAGTAAGTAAACATTTAATGGTCTATAGGTTTTATTTAAAAAAGAAATAACAAAAAATTTATTTTTTGTATTCTTTCTAATTTTTTAAGATTATAACATTTGAAAATATAATAATATTTAAAATTTTTTGAAATGTGAATACAATATTTAGTTATAATAATATTAATAATTATATATCATATAAATTCAATATAAACAATTTTATTGATAGATAATATAATAATGATTAAAATTTAAATTAATAAACTATTAATATAAAGATTGATATTAATTAAAAAATATTTACAAAACACAAATTGAGTAAAAATTAAAGTAAAAAATATTACTGGATAATAATTTTTAATTTTTAAAATTTTACATCTTTTATAAGCGTATATATTTTTTTTGATTAAAAATAAATTATTTAAATTATATCTGTCGCACTCATTATTTATTTTGTAATAAATATTTCTATAAAATAAACTTATAAATAAATAAAATGAATATTTAAAATAATAATAAATTGAAATAAAAATTAGATTTCTTAATTATTAAGTATTATATAGCAGTTTATGGTTTATGTATTTAGGCATTACGTGGTTTTGGAGTTTACTGATTTAACTTTATATGCATCCTGTAGGGTTGCTCATGGGACTCGGAGATTCGCGACCCGACCCGAAGTCTTGTCCCGAAAGAATCGGGACCGAGAAAAATCCATTGACTTTAACTTTTCCCGTCCCATTCTGTCACATATTTTTTCTTTTGGGACGGTTCTGGATCTTAAGCAATATGCATCCCGAGAACCATCCCATCCTAAAAAACCGATACTAGAACCAAGAATATATATATATATATATAACATGAAGATGCCACCAATTCTGCTACTGCCCATCCCAATTCTGACTACCCTATTGTTGTTCCGACGAGTTCCAGGCCACCTCACGCCATTCCAACCATGTTCAGTTAGGTCCAGCCATTGTCCGTCGCACTTCTGGTTACCACCACCGTGTCTCAGATGCCACCAGCCTTTTGGTTTGTTTTTCTGACGAGAATTTAGTGATTAATTATTATTATTATGTGGCTCAGTCAGTTTTGTTGAGTATTCGTTGTGGTGTTGTGGTTGGGCCGAATGAGTGGGCTGAATGTGTTAAAGTCAGTTTTGTAGAGCTTGCTTATTTGAAATATTTATATGTATTCATGCTTAGCATATCATATTAATTAATGGCAATGAAGATGGTACAATCCAGCAGTAAACAAAAAATACAATAAATTGAAGATGATCACATCTCAAATGATCAAAGTACTGGTAAATCAAATCATCATCCTTTCACGAACCCTCATATTGTTACGGTAGGTTCTTCAATTCTAATTGTAAAAGAAAGACAAGGTACATCTGAACCTCAAGCTCATAAAAAGTATAAGTCTGCTGTTTGGGAAACTTCTGAGATATTAGTTGATTTAGAGGGAAATGAAAACTTATAGGTGTAGGAAAGAATATTTGGCAAACAGTGATCAAGGTACTTCGGGTTTATAAAAATACTAGAGAGAGACTTGTAGAAAAATTCCAGCCAAAAAAGAATTAATAGAAGCTCACAAAGGTAAAGACAAGTCACAATCTTTGTTGAGTTTTACTAAATGTACTAGTTCAAAGAATAACAAATTAACTTGTTGGCAATTTGATCAACAACTAGTTATGGAGGCTTTGGTGAAAATGATCATAAAAGATGAATTGCCTTTTTCTTTTGTTGAGAGGGATGAGTTTAAGGAGTTTTGTGAAGTAAGTGTGCCTCAATTTAAAATTCCATCTAGGCACTCTATGTTGAGCAATTATATTTCTTTGTTTGTGAAGGAAAAGAAGAAATTATTTGATAGCATATCATCTCATTGTTGTAGAGTATCATTGACTACCGACACTTGGACTAGCATTCAAAATTTGTCTTATATATGTTTGACTATTCATTTCATTGATTCTCAATAGAATATGCATAAAAGGCTTTTGAAATTTTGTGTAATTAAAAGTCATTCTGGAGTTAATATTAGAAATGCTATCGAGATTTGCATGAATGAATGGGGTTTGAGAAAGTTGATGTGCATTACTATTGACAATGCATAAAATAATGAAGTAGCAGTTGGACAATTGAAACAAAAGGCTTGAGAAGAAAAGTGTTGTACCTTTTGAGAGGCGAGCTTTTTCATATGAGATGTTGTGCTCATATCCTAAACTTAATTGTCAGAGCTGGCATTGCAGTAGTTGAGGGTGCTATTCAAAAAATTAGAGGTGTGGTGAAATATGTGAGGAGCAGTCCTAAAAGATTTGCTATGTTTAAGTTATGTGTTGAAGAAGCAAACTTGACATATGGATCTTCATTGCAATTAGATTTTCATACAAGATGGAATTCACCTTATTTATGCTACAAACTGATATAAAATATCAAAAAGAATTTGATAAGTTGGTGGACAAAGACAAAAGGTTTTTGAATGAGTTTGGTTCAAACGTTCCAACTCAGAGAGACTGAACAAACGCCAAAATTTTGTCTCATTTCTTGAAAACTTTTTATGAGGTAACTTCTAAATTTTCTGGCTCATAATATTCTACCTCTAGTGTTTACTTTCATGAGATTATTTGAATTTTGAAAAAAATTGAGCTTTGTGAAAATAGTAGAGATACAAAGGTGTCTGAAATGGGTATGAAAATGAGGCATAAATTCAAAAAATATTGGGGTTCTCTTCAGCCAACAAATATTATGCTTTTTGTAGCAGTAAAGTTGGATCCTAGATATAAGCTCAAATATCTCAAGGTTAAGTACACTTAGCATTATGGAGAGGAATTTGATAAAAATTTGATGAAAAGGGTTATAAATGCTTTAAATGAGGTGATGGATGATTATAAAGATTTAAATGAAGATGAATCAAAAGAAGATGATTTCTCTTCTACTGTGTTGAAGAAAAATGATGATTTCTTTGATGGTAGTGATACTTATGTTGATGATTTTGTTTGTTGAATTGGAGAAAGAACAAGAATTTACAGCTCTGGAAGAGTTGGATAGGTACTTGGAGGAAAAACTTGAAAAATATAGAATTGATTTTGATCTTCTAAACTGGTGGAAGGTAAATGAGGTTAGGTATCCTTCTTTGGCAAATGTAGCAAGAAATGTATTTGCTATCCAAGCATTTACTATGGCCTACGAATCTACATTTAGCAATGGGGGGAGAACTTTAGTTAAATTTAGAATTCTTTAACACCTATTACAGCTGAAGTTCTCATATGTCTACAAGATTAGTTGAGAAGCTCAAACAAACCTATTGAAATTGAAGAATTAGTTTAATACCTTGATGATAATGAATCAGGTTAGTATACAAATCTTGTAAATTTTAATTTCACTTTTATTTATTTTATTCATTCAATTTAATAAAAATATGGTTCAATTACAATTTTCAGATGGGTCACAAGATCTAAATATTCTTCCATCTATAGTTGGCCAACTAAATATGGGAATGGGTGTATTAAATTTTATAAGGTAATATTTTGTTTTTTTATTACTCTTTCATCTTATAAATTTATGTCTACATGATTAACACATTTTGATCTCTAGTTGTCCTTCTACAATGGAGGAAGAAAAGGGAGGAGTTGTAGAAGAGATAATTAATTGGGTTTGGACTTTTGTTGCTGTTCCGGGACGGACATTTGAAATGATTATTAACATGGTTGTTATTAGTTGTATTTTTTTTGTTATATTAACCTGCCTAATTTTAGCAATTACTTAAGTAGTAATTACTGATACCAATGTTTGTGGTCATCTTTAGCTATTCCTTAATATTTTAAGTAATTGTTTAAAAAATGTAGTATTGTTATTATGGTTAACTTTCACTCGGCTGAACAAAGTCAACTTGTGAAAAAACAAAGAACCAAATTAAGCACACAACTCGGTCCCATTCTATTTTACATTTCTATCCTTTTCTGCACATCAACAGTTTTGACAAGGTAATGGAACTCGTTTGCGGTATTCAGCCTATTTGACAAAACAAAATTGGCCCAATTTGAGTTTGAAAGATACATAACTAAGGAATGATAAATGGTACAACAAAAGGTTTCGACATGAACTAACTTGGCTGGTTTGAAGAAAATAAATATAAAAGATGTCCGAACTCCGTTCCGTCCGAGAACACTTTTATCCTAGCCAAAATCCCCGATCTCCGTCACGTCCCATCCCATTATTTTCAACCTATGGGATGGGTCTGGATCTTCATAAAAAATCTCCGAACTATGGGAAGGGACTGAAGATTTGTAATCCCCATATCGTCCCATCCAATGAGCACCCCTAGCATTGAGTGGTTTATAGGTTTTATTTAAAAAATAAAATAACAAAAAAATTATTTTTATTATTTTTTGATATTTTCAAACGTTATAACCTTTGAAAATATAATAATTTATAAATTTTTTTCAAATGTGAATACAATATTTAGTTATACAAATCATTATATTTATATATTATATAAATTCAATATAAACAATTTTATGGATAAATATTCTAATAATAATCAAAAAATAAATTAATAATTAATTAATAATAAGATAGATATTAATTAAAATATAATTACAAAACTTAAAATGATTTAGAAGCAATGAAAAATATATTACTATATAATAATTTTTTGTTTTTGAATTTTTTCTTCTTTAAATAAGTTTATCTATATTTTTTTGCTGAAAAATAATTTATATAAATTATATTTGTTTATCTCATAATTTATTTTTTAATTAATATTTTATATATAAATAAACAAATAAATAACTAAAATGAACATTTAAAATTATAATAAAAAAATATGAGATTTATTATTTATTATTTATTATTTAGGGATATTGGTTTAATTTAAATTAGATCCGTCTCACTAATAATTTTATTTTATAATTAATATTTCTATAAAAATAAACTGATAAATAATTAAAATAAAAATTTATAATAATACTGAATAAAAATTAAAATGAGATTTTAGATTTATTATTAATGTATACCAGTTTAATAGTTTAAGTATTTAGAGGTTTTGTCATTAGGAGTTTAGCAATTTCTGTTTTTAGTGGTTTATAGGTTTTATTTAAATAATAAAATAACAAAAAAAAAATTTGTAATTTTTTTCATTTTCATAGGTTATAATCTTTGAAAATATAATAATATTTAAATTTTTTTGAAATCTGAATACAATATTTAGTTATAATAATTTTAATAATTATATATCATATAAATTCAATATAAACAAATTTATTGATAGATATTATAATAATGATCAAAAATTAAATTAATAAACTATTAATAATAAGATAGATATTAATTAAAATATATTTACAAAACCCAAATTGAGTCAAAATTAAAGTAAAAAATATTACTGGATAATAATTTTTAATTTTTAAAATTTTACTTCTTTTATAACGTATATATATTTTTTGATTAAAAATAAATTATTTAAATTATATTTGTCGCACTCATAATTTATTTTGTAATAAATATTTCTATAAAATAACCTTATAAATAAATAAAATGAATATTTAAAATAATAATAAATTGAAATAAAAATTAGATTTCTTAATTATTAAGTAGTATATAGTAGTTTAATGGTTTATGTATTTAGGCATTACGGGCCTTAAAAGTTTACTTGTTTTACTTTATATGCATTTAGTGGTTTATAGGTTTTATTTAAAAATTAAAATAACAAAATATTTAAATATTTTAATTTTTTGATATTTTCAAAGGTTATAACATTTGAAAATATAATAATTTTTAAATTTTTTTCAAATGTGAATTCAATATTTAGTTATAATAATCACTATATTTATATATCATATAAATTTAATATAAACAATATTATTGATAAATATTCTAAAAATGATCAAAAAATAAATTAATAATTTATTATTAATAAGATAGATATCAATTAAAATATAATAAAAAAACCTAAAATGATTCAGAAGAAATCAAAATATATTACTATATAATAATTTGTTGTTTTGAAATTTTTTTTTCTGTTAAAAAGTTTATCCATATTTTTTTGATGAAAATTAATTTATATAAATTATATTTGTCTAATTCATAATTTATTTTATAATTAATATTACTATAAAAATAAACAAATAAATAATTATAATAAATATTTAAAATTATAATGAAAAAAAAATATTGAGATTTATTCTTTATTATTTTGGGTATACCAGTCTAAATTAAATTAGATCTGTCTCACTAATAATTTATTTTGTAATTAATATTTCTATAAAAATAAACTGATAAATAATTAAAATAAAAATTTAAAATTATACTGAATAATAATCAAAATGAGATTTATGAATTATTATTAATGTATACCAGTTTAATATTTTAAGTATTTAGAGGTTTTTTCATTTATGACATTAGTGATTTATGTTTTTAGGCATTTAGTGGTATATAGGTTTTATTTAAACAATGTAATAACAAAAAAATTATTTTTCATATTTTTTCACATTTTCAAAGGTTATAATTTTTTAAAAATGTGAATACGATATTTAGTAATAATAATCATTATAATTATATATAATATAAACTAAATATAAACACTTTTATTGATAGATATGATATCAATTATCAAAAAGTAAATTAATATGCTATTGTTAATATGATTGATATAAATAAAAAATATAATTGCAAAACCTATAAATATTCAAAATCCAAGTAAAATATATTACTAAATAATAATTTTTTTTTAGTTTTGCTTCTTTTTATAAGCTTATATTTTTTTTGATGAAAAATAAATTATTTAAATTATATTGCTATCACTAATAATTTATTTTGTAATTAATATTTTAATTAATTATTTAAATTATATTTAAGGCTTACGAGTTTAAAGGTTTAAGTATTTAGGTGCTTTTGTATATAGGAGTTTAGAGGTTTATGTGTTTATGCATTTAGTGGTTTATAAGTTTTATTTAAACAATGATATAACAAAAAATTTATTTTTATTATTTTTTAAATTTTTGAAAGTTATAACCTTTGAAAATATAATAAATTTTAAATTTTTTTCAAATGTAAATATAATATTTATTTATAATAATCGTAATAATTATAAGTCATTTAAATTCAATATAAATAATTACATTTCTAGATATTATAATAATGATCAAATAAAATTTAATAAACTATTATTAATAAGATAGATATTATTTAAAATATATTTGCAAAATCTAAATTTATTCAAAATCAAAGTAAAATATATTACTTAATAATAATTTTTTTAATGTTTTGCTTTTTTTACAACATTATATTTTTGTTATTAAAAATAAATTATTTAAATTAATTTGTCTAATTCATAATTTATTTTGTAATTTATAATTCTATAATAATAAACTAATAAATAATTAAAATAATTATTTAAAATTATAATGAATTCAAATAAAATTGAGATTTAGGTGTTTAGTGATTTAAGTGTTTAGACCTTTAGTGATTTATAGTTATTATCTAAAGAATTAAAAAAAAATTTAATTTTTTGAATTTTTTTAATTTTTGAAGGTTGTAACCTTTGAAAATATAATAATTTTAATTTTTTTTAAATGTGAATATAATATTTAGTTATAATAATCTTAATAATTATATATAATGTAAACTAAATATAAATACTTTTATTAATAGATATTATAATAATGTTCAATAAATAAATTAATATACTAGTATTAATAAGAATGATATAAATTAAAATATAATTGTAGAATCTAAATTGATTCAAAATCAAAATATGATTTATTTCTAAATAATAATTTTTTATTTTAAAAATTTTGCCTTATTTTATAAGCATATATATTTTTTTGATGAAAAATAAATTATTTAAATTATATCTGTTTCACTTATAATTTATTTTGTAATTAATATTTCTATAAAATTAATTTTATAAATATTTAAAATGAATATTTAAAATTATAATGAATACAAATAAAAATAGATTTATGATTTAATATTTAGGGCATACCTATTTAATGGTATAATTTTTTTGTGGTTTTAGGGTTAAGGAGTTTATTGTTTATATGTTTGCACATTCATGTGTTTATAGGTTAAATTTATTCAATAAAATAACAAAAAATTTATTTTTATGAATTTTCGTTATTTTCAAAGGTTATACCTTTTAAAATATAATAATTTTTTAATCTTTCTAAAATATGAATGCAATACTTATTTATAATAATCTTAATAATTATATTTGATGTAAATTTAATATAAAATATTTTAATAATATATATTATTTTAATGATCAAAAAATAAATTAATAAACAATTATTAATAAGATAGATATTAATTAAAATATATTTGTAGAAGCCAAAATAATTCATAATCAAAGTAAATTATATTACTAAATAAAATTTAAAATTTTTGAAATTTTGTTTATTTTTATAAGTTTATATTTTATTTCATACAGAATAATTTATTTAAATTATATATGTCTCACTCATTATTTATTTTGTAATTAATATTTCTATAAAAATAATCTAAAAAATAATTAAAATGAATATTTAAAATTATAATGAATACAAATAAAAATGAGATTTATTATTTATTTTTTAGGTTATATAGGTTTAAGGGTTTAAGTATTTAGGGGGTTTTGGGTTTTAGGAGTCTAGAGATTTAAATGTTTAGGCATTTAGTGGTTTATAAGTTTTATTTATATAATAAAATAATAAAAAAAATTATTTTTGTGATTTTTTATCATTTTTGAAGGTTATAACCTTTGAAAAATAATAATTTTAAATTTTTTTCAAATGTAAATATAATATTTAGTTATAATAATCTTAATAATTATAAGATATTTAAATTAAATATAAGTAATTTTATTGTTCGATATTATAAAATTGATCAAATAATAAATTAATAAACTATTCTTAAAAATATTGATTGCAATTAAAATATAATTGGAAAACCTATATATAATGATTCAAAATCAAAGTAAAATATATTACTAAATAATAATTTTTTATTTTTAAATTTTTAATTCTTTATATAAGCTTATTTTTTTTGATTAAAATTAAATTATTAAAATTATAGTCTCACTAATTATTTATTTTATGATTAATATTTCTATAAAAAATAAACTAATAAATAATTAAAATGAATATTTAAAATTATAATGAATACAAATTAAAATTAGATTTGTGATTTATTATATATGGATTACCAGTTTAATGGTTTGATTATTTAGTGGTTTATAGGGTTTATTTATATAATAAATATCTAAAATTCTATTTTTGATTTTTTCTGATTTTCGAAGGTTATAACCTTTGAAAAAAAATAATTTTTAAAATATTTTGAAATGTGAATACCATGTATAATTATATTAATCTTACTAATTATATATCATATAAATTCAATATAAATAATTTTAATGATATATATTATAATAATGATCAAAAATTAAATTAATAATCTATTATTAATAATATAAATATTAATTAAAATATATTTACATAAAACAAAATGTTTCAAAATCAAATCAAAATATATTACTAAATAAATATATTTAATTTTTTAAATTGTCATTCTTTTTATAAGCTAAAATTTTTTTTTATTAAATATAAATTATTTAAATAATATGTCTCACACAAAATTTTTTTTGTGATTAATTTTTCTAAAAAATTAAACTCTAAATAATTAAAATGAAAATTTAAATTATAATAAATAGAAATAAAAATGTGATTTATAATTTATTAAGTAGTATATACGTGTTAAAAGGTTTATGTATTTAGGGGTTTCGGGGTTTATGAGCTTACTCGTTTACGTAAGTAAGCATTTAATGATCTATAGGTTTTATTTAAAAAATAAAATAACAAAAAATTTATTTTTATTATTTTTTCTCATTTTTTAAGGTTATAACCTTTGAAAAATAATAATTTTTAATTTTTTTTCAAAAGTGAGTTCAATATTTAGTTATAATAATCATTATATTTATATAACATATAAATTCAATATAAACTAATTTATTGATAAATATTCTAATAATGATCAAAAAATAAATTAATAATCTATTATTAATAAGATAGATATCAATTATAATATAATTACAAAACCAAAAATGATTCAGAAGCAAAGCAAAATATATTACTAAATAATAATTGTTTATATTTATTTTATATTATATATAGTTATAATAATTATTATTACTAAGTATTGTATTCACATTTTAAAAAAATTTTAAAATTATTATATTTTCAAATGTTATGACATTTGAAAATTTGAAATAATATCAAAAATACATTTTTTTTATTTCATTGTTTAAATAAAAGCTATAAACCATTAAATGCCTAAATACTTAAATCAATAACTTCTAAATCTCGAAAACCATAAATAGATAAATTTTTTAAGCAAGTATATCCTAAATAATAAATAATAAATCTCATTTTTATTTTTTCATTATAGTTTTAAATATTCATTTTAATTATTTATTTGTTTATTTTTATATAAATATTAAATACAAAATAAATTATAAGTTAAAAAATATATTTTATATAAATTATTTTTGAACAAAAAAATATATTTTATATAAATTATTTTTGAACAAAAAAATATAGATAAACTTATTAAAACAAGAAAAAACTTAAAAACAAAAAATTATTTTATAGTAAGATATTTTACTTTGTTTCTGAATTATTTTAGGTTTTGTAAATATATTTTAATTGATATCTAACTTATTAGTAATAGTTTATTAATTTATTTTTTGATCATTATTAGAATATTTATCAATAAAAATATTTATATTTAATTTATATGATATATTAATTTAATAATTATTATAACTAAATTTTGTATTCACTTTTGAAAAAAATTGAATATTATTATATCTTCAAAGATTATAACCTTTGAAGATGTGAAAAAACAAAAAAAATATTTTTTTTTTATTTTTTCATTGTTTAAATAAAACTTATTAATCACTAAATGTCTAAACACTTAAATCACTATACTACAAAATCCCGATACCCCTATATAGATAATCTTTTAAATGGGTATCCCCTAAATAATAATTAATAAATCTCATTTTTATTTGTTTTCATTTTAATTTAAAAAATTATTTTGATTCTTTAGTTATATATATATATATATATATATATATATATATATATATATATATATATATATATTAATTATAAAATAAATTATGAGTTAAAAATATAATTTATAAAAATTATTTTTTCATCAAAAAATAGATAAGCTTATAAAAACAATAAAAATTTAAAAAATAATAAATATTATTAAGTAATATATTTTGCTTTGCTTTTGAATCATTTTAGGTTATGATATTATATTTTAAGTAATATCAAACTTATTCATAATAAATTTTTAATTTATTTTTTGATAATTATTAGAATATCTATCAATAAAATTGTTTATATTGAATTTATATGATATATAATTATTATGATTATTATAAATAAATATTAATTCACTTTTGTAAAAATTTTAAAAATTATAATATTTTCAAAGGTTATAATCTTTGAAAATATCAAAAAATAATAAAAATAATTTTTTTTTCTTAAATAGAACCTATAAACCACTAAATGCATACATAGTTAAATCAGTAAACTCCTAAACCCCATAATGCATAAATACATAAACCATTAAACTGCTATATACTGCTTAATAATTAATAAATATAATTTATATTTCTATTTATTATAATTTTAAATATTCATTTTAATTATTTATTAATTTATTTTTATTGAAATATTTATTACAAAATATATTAATAGTGCGAAAAATATAATTTAATTAATTTATATTAAATAAAAAAATATATACGGTGCTAAAAGATTTAAAAAATTAAAAATTAAAAATTATTATCCAGTAATATATTTTACTTTAATTTTGAATCAATTTGGGTTTTGTAAATATTTTTTAATTATTATATATCTTTTTATTAATAGTTTATTAATTTAATTTTTAATCATAATTATATTATCTATCAATAAAATTATTTATATTGAATTTATATGATATATAATTTTTAATATTATTATAACTAAATATTGTATTCACATTTCAAAAAATTGTAAATATTATTATATTTTCAAAGGTTATAACCTATGAAAATGATAACAAATTATAGAAATTTTTTTTGTTATTTTATTATTTATATAAAACCTATAAACCACTAAAAGCCTAAAAACATAAATCGCTAAACTCCTAATGACAAAACATCGAAATACTTAAACTATTAAACTCGTATAGATTTAAAATAAATCTTAAATCTCATTTTAATTTTTATTCAGTATAATTTTAAATTTTTATTTTAATTATTTATCAGTTTATTTTTATAGAAATATTAATTACAAAATTATTTATTAGTGAGACAGGTCTAATTTAAATTAAACCAGTATCTCTAAATAATAAATAATAAATTTCAATTTTTTTATTATAATTTTAAATATTCATTTTAATTATTTATTTGTTTATTTATATATAAATATTAATCACAAAATAAATTATGAGTTAGACAAATATAATTTATATAAATTATTTTTAATCAAAAATATATAGATAAACTTATTAAAAGAAAAAAAAATTAAAAACAAAAAATTATTATAAAGTAATATATTTATTTTTGCTTCTGAATCATTTTAAGTTTTGTAATATTATTTTAATTAATATCTATCTTATTATTAATGGATTATTAATTTGTTTTTTGATTATTATTAGAATATTTATCAATAAAATTGTTTATATTGAATTTATATAATATATAAATATAATGATTAGTTTAACTAAATATTGTATTCACATTTGAAAAAAATTTAAAAATTATTATATTTTCAAAGGTTATAACCTTTGAAAATATCAAAAAATAATAAAAATAATTTTTTTTTATTTTATTTTTTAAATAAATCCTATAAACCACTCAATGCTAGGGTGCTCATGGGACGGGACGAGATAGGGATTACAAATCTCCACCCAGTTCTGACAGTTCGTAGTTTTTTTTTTGAAGATCCAGACCCGTCACATAGGTTGAAAATATTAGGATTGGTCGGGACGAAGATCAGAAATTTTAGGCAGGATAAAAAGGTTCCGGGATGGAACGGAGTTCTGACATTTTTTTTAATTTATTTTCTTCATCCAGGCCATGTTAGTTCATGTCGAAACCTTTTGTTGTACCATTTATCATTCCTTAGTTATGTATCTTTCAAACTCAAATTTGGCCAATTTTATTTTGTCAAATAGGCTAAATCCCACAAACGAGTTCCATTACCATGTCAAAAGCTTTGATGTGCAGAAAAGGATAGAAATGTTAAATAGAACGGAACCGAGTTGTTTGCTTAATTTGGTTCTTTATTTTTTCAAAAGTTGGTTTTGTTCAGCTGAGTGAAAGTTAACCATAATAGCAATACTACATTTTTTATACAATTACTTAAAATATTAAGGAATAGCTAATGATGACCAAAAACATTGGTAGCAGCAATTACTACTTAAGTAATTGCTAAAATTAGGCAACTTAATATAACAAAAAAATACAACTAATAACAACCATGAAATAATCATTTCAAAGGTCCGTCCCGCAACATCAATGAAAATCCAAACCCAATTAATTATCTCTTCTACCACTCCTCCCTTTTCTTCCTCCACTGTAAAAGGACAACCAAAGATGAAAATGTGTTAATCATGTAGACATAAATTTCTAAGATGAAAGACTGATAAAAAAACAAAATATTACCTTGTAAAATTTAATATACCCATTCCAAATTTAGTTGGCCAACTATAGTTAGAAGAATATTTGGATCTTGTGACCCTTCTAAAAATTGTAATTGAACCATATTTTTATTAAATTGAATGAATAAAATAAGTAAAAGTGAAATTAAAATTTACAAGATTTGTATACTAACCTGATTCATTATCATCAATGTCTTGAACTAATTCTTCAATTTCAATAGGTTTGTTTGAGATTCTCAACCAATCTTGTAGACATATGAGAACTTCAGCTATAATAGGTCCAAAAGAACTCCTAAATTTATCTAAAGTTCTCCAGCCAGTGCTAAATGTAGATTCGTATTCCACAGTAGATGCTTGGATAACAAATACATCCCTTGCTAAATTTGCCAAAGAAGGATACCCATCCTCTTTTACCTTCCACCAGTTTAGAAGATCAAAATCAAGTCTATTTTTTTTCAAGTTTGTCCTCCAAGAACCTATCCAACTCTTCCAAAGCTACAAATTCTAGTTCTTTCTCCAATTCAACAAAAAAAATCATCAACATAAGTATCACTACCATCAAAGAAATCATCATTTTTCTTCAACACAGTAGAAGAGAAATCATCTTCTTTTGATTCATCTTCATTTAAATCTTTAAATAATCTATCATCTCATTTAAAGCATTTATAACCTTTTTCACCAAATTTTTACCCAATTCCTCTCCATAATGCCAAGTGTACTTAGAATTGAGATATTTGAGCTTATATCAAGGATCCAACATTACTACTACAAAAAGCATAATATTTGTTGACTGAAGAGAACCCAAATATTTGTTGAATTAATGCCTCATTTTCATACAAATTTCAGACACCATTGTATCTCTACTATTTTCACAAAGCTCAATTTTTTTCAAAATTCGAATAATCTCATTAAAATAAACACTTGAGTTAGAATATTATGAGCCAGAAAATTTACAAGTTACCTCATAAAAATTTTTCAAGAAATGAGCCAAAATTTTGGCGTTTGTTCAGTCTCTCTCAGTTGGAACGTTTGAACTAAACTCCTTCAAAAACCTTTTTGTCTTTCTCCTCCAACTTATCAAATTCTTTTTGATATTTTATATCAGTTTGTAGCATCAAATAAGTTGAATTCCATCTTGTAAGAAAATCAAATTGCAATGAAGATCCATATGATAAGTTTGTTTCTTCAACACATAACTTAAACTTATCTAATCTTTTAGGACTGCTCCTCACATATTTCACTACACCTCTAATTTTTTGAATAGCACCCACAACTGCTGCAAAGTCATCTTTGACAATTAAGTTTAGGATATGAGCACAACATCTCATATGAAAATACTCGCCTCTCAAAGGTACAACACTTTTCTTCACAAGCCTTTTTTCAATTGCTCAACTACAACATCATTATTTGATGCAATGTCAACTGTAATGCAAATAAACTTTCTCAAGCCCCATTCATTCATGCAAAACTCAATAGCATTTTTAATATTAACTCCAGAATGACTTTTAATTACATAAAAGTTCAAAAGCCTTTTATGCATATTTCATTGAAAATCAATGAAATGAATAGTCAAACATATATATGACAAATTTTGAATGCTAGTCCAAGTGTCGGTAGTCAATGAAACTCTACAACACTGAGATGATATGCTATCAAATAATTTCTTCTTTTCCTTCACAAATAAAGAAAAATAATCCCTCAATATAGAGTGCCTAGATGGAATTTAAATTGAGGCAAACTAACTTCACAAAACTCCTTAAACTCATCCCTCTCAACAAAACAAAAAGTAAATTCATCTTTTATAATCATTTTCACCAAAGCCTCCCTAACTAGTTGTTGATCAAATTGCCAACAAGTTAATTTGTTATCCTCTGAACTAGTTCCTTTAATGAAACTCAACAAAGATTGTGACTTGTCTTTACATTTGTGAGCTTTTATTAATTCTTTTTTGTGTGGAAATTTCCTACAAGTCTTTCTCAAGTATTTCCATAAACCCGAAGTACCTTGATCACTTTTTGCCAAGTATTCTTTCCTGCACCATATACAAACTTGCCTACCAGTTTCATTTCCCTCTGAATCAACAAATATCTCATAAGTTTCCCAAATAGTAGGCTTATACTTTTTATGAGCTTGAGGTTCAGATTTACCTTGACTTTCTTTTACAATTGGAATTGAAGAACCTGCCGTAACAATAGGAGGGTTCGTGAAAAGATGATGATTGGATTTACCAGTACTTTGATCATTTGAGATGTGATCAGCTTCTATTTATTGTA
Organism: Sapria himalayana; assembly: GCA_029783825.1. NCBI lineage: Eukaryota > Viridiplantae > Streptophyta > Magnoliopsida > Malpighiales > Rafflesiaceae > Sapria > Sapria himalayana. The sequence goes on along the minus strand of JAREIK010001860.1, from coordinate 34,090 downwards.
TTTTTCGTTTACCGCTGGATTGTGCCATCTGCATTGCAATTATTTAATATGATATGTTAAGCATAAATACATATAAATATTTCAAACAAGCAAGCTCTACAAAAATGACTGTAACACATTCAGCCCACTCATTCGGCCCAACCACGGCACCACAACTAATACTCAAAAAAACTGATTGAGACACATAATAATAATAATTAATCACTCAATTCTCATCAGAAAAACAAACCAAAAGGCTGGTGGCATCTTAGACATGCTGGAGGCAACCAGAAGTGCGACGAACAAGAGCTAGACCTAACTGAACATGGCTGGAATGCCGTGAGGTGGCCTGGAACTCATCGGAACAGCAATAGGTGCGTCAGAATTGGATGGGCAATAGCGGAATTGCTGGCATTTTCATGTTATATATATATATATATATATATTTGGTTCTATTATCGGATTTTTAGGATGGTACAGTTCTCAAGATGGATATTGCTTAAGATCCGGAACCATCCCAAAAGAAAAAATACATGACAGAATAGGACGGGAAAATTCAAAGTCAACGGATTTTTCTAAGTCCTGATTCTTTCGGGACAAGACTTCGGTTCGGGTCGTGACTCTCCGAGTCCCCTGAGAAGCCCTACTAAATGCATATAAAGTTAAATCAGTAAACTCCAAAATCCCATAATGCCTAAATACATAAACCATTAAACCACTAAATACTACTTAATAATTAATACATCTATTTTTTATTGCTATTTATTATATTTTTAAATATTCATTTTAATTATTTATTAGTGTATTTATTTAGAAATATTTATTACAAAATAAATTATGAGTGGGACAAATATTATTTAAATAATATATTATTTATCTAATAAAAATATATGCTAATAAAAGAAGTATAAATTTAAAAATTAAAAATTATTTTCAAGTAATATAAGTTACTTTAATTTTGAATCAATTTGGGTTTGGTAAATATTTTTTAATTACTATCTATCTTAATATTAATAGTTTATAAATTTAATTTTTTAACATTATTATAATATCTATCAATAAAATTATTTATATTAAATTTATATGATATATAATTATTAATATTATTATAAAAAAATTTTATAAAAATTTCAAAAAATTTTAAATATTATTATATTTCAAATGTTATATAACCTATGAAAATGATAAAAAAGTATATAAATTTTTTTGTTATTTTATTTTTTTAAATAAAATCTATAAACCACTAAAAGCCTAAAAACATAAATCGCTAAACTCCTAACGACAAAACCTCTAAATACTTAAATCATTAAACTGGTATACATTAATAATTTTTATTTTAATTTTTAATTTTAATTTATGAAAATCACAAATCTCATTTTAATTTTTATTCAGTATAATTTTAAATTTTTATTTTAATTAGTTATCAATTTATTTTATAGAAATATTAATTACAAAATAAATTATTAGTGAGACAGATCTAATTTAAATTAGACCAGTATCCTTAAATAATAATTAATAATTAATAATTAATAATTCTCATTTTTTTTCATCATAATTTTAAATATTCATTTTAATTATTTATTTGTTTATTTATATATAAATATTAATTACAAAATAAATTGAGATAGACAAAAATAATTTATATAAATTATTTTTCATCAAAAAATTATAGATAAACTTTCTAAAAGGAAAAAAAATTTCTAAACAAAAATTATTATATAGTAATATATTTTTCTTTGCTTCTGAATCATTTTAGGTTTTTTTATTATATATTAATTGATATCTATCTTATTAATAATAGATTATGACTTTATTTTTTGATCATTATTAGAATATTTATCAATAAAATTGTATATATTGAATTTACATGTTATATAATTATAAAAATTATTATAACTAAAAATTATATTTAGATTTGAAAATAATTTAAAAATTATTATATTTTTAAATGTTATCATCTTTGAAAATTAGATAAAATCACAAAAATAATTTTTTTGTTATTTTATTATTTATATAAAACCTATAAACTACTAAATGCCTAAACTCTTAAATCATTAAACTCCTAATCCCCAAAACCACAAAACCCTTAAATACATAAACACTTAAAACATCTTTAAAGGTTTAAGTATTTATAAATAATATATAAATATCTATCAATAAATAATAGTTTATTAATTTATTTTTTGATCATTATTATATTTATTTTTATATTTAGTTTATTAATATCTATCAATAAAATTGTTTATTTTTAATTTACATGATATATAATTATTATGTTTTTTATAAATAAATATTGTATTCACATTTGAAAAAAATTAAAAAATTATTATATTTATAAAGGTAATAACCTTCAAAATTTATAAAAAATTTGAAAAATAATTTTTTTGTTATTTCATTATTTAAATTAAATATATAAACTACTAAATGCCTAAACACTTAAATCACTAAACTCATAAACTTCTAAATACTTAAAACATTAAACCGGTATACCCTAAATAATTAAACATAAATCTCATTTTTATTTGTATTCATTATAATTTAAATATTCATTTTAATTATTTATTAGTTTATTTTTATAGAAATATTAATTTAAAAAATAAAATTATGAATCAGTCAAATATAATTTAAATAATTTATCTTCATCAAAAAAATTTATAAGCTTATAAAAAGAATCAAAAATTTAAAAATAAAAAATTATTATTTAGTAATATATTTTACTTTGATTTTGAATCATTTTAGGTTTTACAAATATATTTTAATTAATATCTATCTTATTAATAATAGTTTATTAACTATTTTATGATCAGTATTATGATATCAATCAATAAAATTATTTATATTGAATTTACATGATATTTAATTTTTATGATTATTATAATTAAATATTATATTAACATTTGAAAAAAAAATTAAAAAAATAATATTTTCTATGGTTATAACCTTGAAAATGAGAAAAAAATCTTAAAAATAATTTTTTTGTTATTTAATTATTTAAATAAAACCTATAAACCACAAAATAACTAAATATTAAATTACTAAATTCCTAAACCCTAATACTATTACACCACACACATATATCGACGGACCACAGTACAAACGTGCACATATTCTTGTCCATTTTGGTGGAGCATTTAGAGGGGCCAGAAAGTCCTTGAAGCAGCCAGAAGTATGGGCAAACAGCTTATAGAGGGCCCCACTAGCAAGCCGGGATGATAACATTCAGACAACTGACGAGACCGAGCAAAGTGGTCGGTAGTAAACCCAGGAGCAGCTAGGAGTCGGTACCACTAGCCCTATCTGGCAGAATAGAGGGCCACTCAACCATCACCCAACAGGTGTAGTGGGTAATCAATGATTAATTTGAGAGCCGGCAAAATCCGAAGCATCACCAAGTAGGACCAGTAAGCAATGGAGTCCAGACCAGCCACACTGGAGCGAAAGATTCAAACTTGTAGTTTATGTTTGTGATCTTATTTGTATTTTAGACTTTGTATGCAGCATGTACATCTAGAGACGGATCATGACATACTGACTCACACAATCTTGTCTGTTCTCTATGTAGCATGGAATGTGGGCAACTGGACCCATGAGTATCTTTAAGTGGGGTCCACTAATGCATTTTGTAAATATACATTAGGCGTTGCTACACTCTCGGGAGCAGAAGACCCATCTTTATAGCATTTTGTAATTTTACTTGTATTCTAGCTTGGTTGTACGTGAAGATAATTAGACTATGAGATGGACCTCATCACAGATGCACACTGATGCATACAAATATTTTGATATTTTGTCGGTGAAACATACAGCCACATCTTGGAGCTCGAGGAGGAAGCATTCTAACCCAAGAGATACTCTTTTGAGGATCATTGGAGTAAAAGAATGTGGAATTAAGTGGTGAGAATTAATCGACTAAGTGCCGTAGATATGGTTTTGTGGATTTATGGGTATTCAGTTTTACATGTATTCCATTGCATAGCAATGACATAGGGCAAATGCTTGATACTGCATGTAACACACATGCACAATCTTATATTTGCATAGTTTTAATATGGTGCATCATTCAGGTTCCTCCAAAAGGCTTGGATAAATCTGAATGGAAAGGACGAAGTGCGCAATATTAGTCAATGCCAACTCTGAAATCTGGGAATTCCATGTGATTTTACTTTTATTCGTATGCTTGGAATTATTAGGCATTATGTTTTTTTATGTATTTTATGCATAGAATCATTAACGTGCATAGGATTTGGTGGGCTGGCCTAAATTAGTCAGCTTTTTAGTCTCTTGTAAGTTGTGTGCCTAAATGATAAATAAAGTGTGTATTTTCAAAAAAAAACAAAAAAAAAACCATAAACCCTAAACTATAAATCCTAAACCTTAAACCATAAACTATAACCCTAATCCATAAACCCTAAATCCTAGATCTCTTGTTTTGCACTTTTATAATCAAATGACTAAGTGTTAAATTGAAATTGAAATTCACAACTTTTAGGAATGTCACAGATTTATCTTTTTGTATATGTAACACAAAGTCATGACTCAAGGGGTGAGTTATGGATTCAGTCTCTTTCTTGCTTTAGATTATTGTAGCATTAGCAATGGTCATATTTGTATATTTTGTCTCTAGAACACAAAATCATATCGATGAGAATATGCCATAACTTGTGTCTCTCTGTTGAACATATTGCTATGGCACTAAGAATGATGATGAATACATATTTAATCACTATAATACTCGGTCACAGTATTGGATATGACCATAGCTTGTGCTTTTTATCTTTATATTGCAAAGCATTGCACTAGGAATGATTGTAACTTTGGACATTCCACAAGAGCAAAAGTCATGACCCTAGAAATAGTTAGAGCTCAAGTACTACTCTTTATAACTTTTTATAGCTAAAATTCTTGGGATTGGAAATATCACTATTGTTTTTTCCTTTGATTTGTGACCTCAAGTGTCAATATGCAAGACTAATATTTCGAGTAATGATTAAAACCTTTTATACATTTGAATATGATTCATTTACACCTTTTTGGGTATTGTGAGCTTGTATACATAACTCATTTAATATAAAAAAAAAGAAATGATACTTTTAATATCAATGAGGATATAAAAAAGGGGCTTAGACATGCCAATAAAATAAATTTTTTTATTCTTGATTTAAAGAGAGCCCATACTTCTTGCCCTTCTCAAACCGCCCTGGGGCTAGTTTGTTCTAATAGGCTTCAAGGTGGTTATTTTTTTAGTGGTAAACTATGTTTTAAAAAAATTGCTTTGAGTGTGTGCATGAGAGATATTTTAGAAGAAATTACCTTGATCAATATAATAGCATTTTCAACAACTACCTATTTCAACACATAGGGGTACAACTTTGTTTTAGTCTGTTAGCATACATGAGTCAAATTACCTTTGATAGCCCAGTGATTCAACATCAAATAAGATGTGACATAATAGAGATAAAGTAAAAGCTCCTATTATTTTGGTTAGAGCATTAGCAATCATTCTAGAGTTGAGAGAGGAACAAAATAAATTATTTTAATTATTCAGTATAATTTTAATTTTAATTTTTATTTTAATTATTTATCAGTTTATTTTTATACAAATATTAATTACAAAATAAATTATTAGTGAGATAGATCTAATTTAAATTAAACCGATATATCCTAAATAATAAAGAATAAATCACATTTTTTTTATTTTAATTTTAAATATTCAAATTTAATTATTTATTTGTTTATTTTTATATAAATATTAATTACAAAATAAATTATGAGTTACACAAATATAATTTATAAAATTATTTTTAATCAAAATAATATAGATAATTTTTTAAAAGAAAAAAAAATTTCAAAACAAAAAATTATTATATAGTAATATATCTTGCTTTCTTTCTGAATCATTTTAGGTTTTATAATTATATTATCAATGATATCTATCTTATTAATAAAAGATTATTAATTTATTTTTTGATCATTATTAGATTATTTATCAATAAAATAGGTTATATTGAAATTGTATGATATATAATATAATGATTATTATAACTAAATATTGAATTCCCTTTTGAAAAAACATTAATAATTATTATAATTTCAAAGGTTATAACATTTGAAAATATCAAAAAATAATAAATAAATTTTTTGTTTTTTTTATTTAAATAAAACCTATAAACTACTATATGCATACACAGTTAAATAAGTAAACTCCTAGACCCCGTAATGCCTAAATATAGTAACCATTAAACCGATATATAATACATAATAAATAATTAATAATAAATTTAATTTTTATTTCTATTTATTATAATTTTAAATATTCATTTTAATTATTTATTAGTTTATTTTTATAGAAATTTTTATTACTAAATAAATTATGAGTGCGACAAATATAATTTAAATAATTTATTTTTAATGAAATAATATTTATATGCATATAAAAGAAGTAAAAATTTAAAATTTTAAAATTATTATCTAGTAATATATTTTATTTTAATTTTGAATCAAATTGGGGTTTGTAAAGATTTTTTAATTAATTTCTATATTTTTATTAATATTTATTAATTTAATTTTTGATCATTATTATAATATGTATCAATAAAATTGTTTATATTGAATTTATATGATATATAATTATTAATATTATTATAACTAAAATATTATATTTACATTAAAAAATATTTTAAATATTATTATATTTTCTAAGATTATAAGCTATGAAAATAAAAAAAATTATAAATTTTTTTTATTATTTTATTGTTTAAATAAAACTTATAAACCACTAAATGCCTAAAAACATAAATTGCTAAATTTTCAAATTAAAAAACATCTAAATACTTAAACCATTAAACTGGTATACATTAATAATAAATCATAAATCTCATTTTAATTTTATTCAGTATAATTTAAAATATTTATTTTAATTAATTATCAGTTTATTTTTATAGAAATATTAATTACTAAATAAATTATTAGTGAGACAGATATACTTAAAATTAAACTGGTATACCCTAAATAATAATTAATAAATCTCATTTTTTTCATTATAATTTTAATAATTCATTTTAATTATTTATTTGTTTATTTTTATATAAATATTAATTACAAAATAAAATATGAGTTAGACAAATATAATTTATATAAATTATTTTTAATCAAAAAATATAGATAAACTTTTTAAAATAAAAAAAAATTCAAAACAAAAAATTATTATATTGTAATATATATTGCTTTGCTTATGAATTATTTTAGGTTTTGTAATTATATTTTAATTGATATCTATCTTATTTATATTAGATTATTAATTTATTTTTTGATCATTATTAAAATATTTATCAATAAAATTGGTTATATTGAATTTATATGATATATAAATATAATGATTATTATAACTAAATATTGTATTCACTTTTGAAAAAAATTTAAAAATTATTATATTTTCAAAGGTTATAACCTTAAATAATGAGAAAAAATAATAAAAATAAATTTTTTGTTATATAATTTTTAAAATAAAACCTATAGATAATTAAATGCTTACTTACTTAAATTAGTAGGCTCATAAATCCCGAAAACCTTAAATACATAAACCTTTTAACATCTATATACTACTTAATAAATAATAAATCTCATTTTTATTATTATTTATTATAATTTTAAATATTAATTTTAATTATTTATAGTTTTATTTTTTAGAAAAATTAATTACAAAATCAATTTTGAGTGAGACAAATATTATTTAAATAATTTCTTTTAATAAAAAAAATATAACCTTATAAAAAGAGGAAAATTTTAAAAATTAAATATTATTATTTAGTAATACATTTTTATTTTATTTTAAATCATTTGTGTTATGTAAATATATTTTAATTAATATTAATATTATTAATAATAGTTTATTAATTTAATTTTTGATCATTATTATAATATCTATCATTAAAATTATTTATATTGAATTTATATTATATATAATTAGTAAGATTAATATAATTATACATTCTATTCACATTTCAAAAAATTTTAAAAATTATTTTATTTTCAAAGTTTATAACCTTTGAAAATCAGAAAAAATCAAAAAAAGAATTTTAAATTTTTATTATATAAATATAACCAATAATCCACTAAATGCCTAAAAGGATAAATTGCTAAACTCTTTAACGACAAAACTCCTAAATAAACAAACAATTAACCATATATAATAAATCATAAATCTCATTTTAATTGGTATTCATTATAATTTTAAATATTCATTTTAATTATTTATTAGTTTATTTTTTATAGAAATATGAATCACAAAATAAATAATGAGTGAACCAAATATAATTTTAATAATTTATTTTTAATCATAAAAAAATAAGATTATATAAAGAAGTAAAAATTTAAAAACAAAAAATTATTATTTAGTAATATATTTTACTTTAATTTTGAATCATTATATATAGGTTTTGCAATTATATTTTAATTGCGATCAATCTTATTAATAATAGTTTATTAATTTATTATTCGATCATTTTTATAATATCGAACAATAAAATTACATATATTAAATTAAAATGTCTTATAATTATAAAGTTATTATAACTAAAATATTATATTTACATTTGAAAAAAAATTAAAAATTATTATATTTTCAGAGGTTATAACCTTCAAAAATGATAAAAAATCACAAAAATAATTTTTTATTATTTTATTATTTAAATAATACTTAAAAAGCATTAAATGCCTAAACATTTAAATCTCTAGACTCCTAAACCCCAAAACCCCCTAAATACTTAAACTATAAACCTATATAACCTAAATAATAAATGATAAATCTCATTTTTATTTGTATTCATTATAAATTTAAATATACATTTTAATTACTTTTTAGTTTATTTTATAGAAATATTAATTACAAAATAAATAATGAGTGTGACAGATATATTTTAAATAAATTATTTCTATGAAAAAAAAATAAGCTTATAAAAATAAACAAAATTTCAAAAATATAAAATTTTATTAGTAATATAATTTACTTTGATTTTGAATTATTTTGGGTTCTGCAAATATATTTTAATTAATATCTATCTTATTAATAATAGTTTATTAATTTATTTTTTGATCATCAAAATAATATATATTATAAAACTTTTTTATTGAATTTACATCAAATATAATTATTAAGATTATTATAACTAAGTATTGTATTCATATTTTAGAACTATTGAAAAATTATTATATTTTTAAAGGTCATAACCTTTGAAAATCACCAAAATTCATAAAAATAAATTTTTTGTTATTTCATTGATTAAATAAACCTATAAACACGAAAATGTTAAACATATAAATCAATAAACTCCTTATGCCAAAACGTAAAAAAACTTATCAATTAAATAGTTTAACCCTAATAATAATCATAAATACTCATTTTATTAGTATTCATTCATAATTTTAAAATATACATTTAATTAGTTATTAGTTAAGTTTATATAATATAAATTCAAAATATTTTATTGTGAGTACAAATATAATTTAAATAATTTTATTTTTCATTAAAAAAATATATAGGGCTTATAATGGATACAAAATTTAAATATTTAAAATTAATATTTAGTAAAATATTTGACTTGATTTTGAGTCATTTTAGGTTTTCCAAATATATTTTAACAATATTTATCTTATTAATAATTGGTTATTAATTTTTATGATCATTATTAATAAATATCAATAAATAGTTTATATTTGAATTTATATGATATATAATTATATGATTATTATAACTTCATATGTATTGACTTTTCAAAAAAAATATAAAAATTATTATATTTTCAAAGGTTATAACCTTCAAAATTGAGAAAAATAACAAAAATAAATTTTTTGTTATTTTATTTTTTATATAAAACCTATAAACCACTAAATGACTAAATACTAAAATTACTAAACTCCTAAACCCCGAAGCCCATAAATACTGAAAACATTAAATTAGTATAGTCTAAATAATAAATCATATATCTCAGTTTTATTAGTATTCATTATAATTTTAAATATTCATTTTAATTATTTATCAGTTTATTTTTATAGAATTATTAATTACAAAATTAATTATTAGTGCGACATATATAATTTTAATAATTTATTTTTCATCAAAAAAATGCTTATAAAAAGAGGCAAATTTTTAAAAATAAAAAATTATTATTTAATAATATATCTTATTTTGA
>JAREIK010001860.1:0-19832 GCA_029783825.1 Sapria himalayana | reverse complement strand
TTTTCAAATGTTATAAACATTTGAAAATATAATAATGTTTAAATTTTTTTCAAAAGTGAATTCAATATTTAGTTATAATAATCATTATATTTATATTTCATATAATTCATATAAATAATTTTATTGATAAATATTATAATAATGATCAAAAAATAAATTAATAATCTATTATTAATAAGATAGATATCAATTAAAATATAATTACGAAACCTAAAATGATTCAGAAGGAAAGCAAAATATATTAGAAATAATAAATTTTTGATTTGAAATTTTTTATTCTTTTTATAAGTTTATCTATATTTTTGATGAAAAATAATTTATATAAATTATATTTGTCTAACTCACAATTTATATTGTAATTAATATTTAATAAAAATACATGAAAAAATAATTAAAATGAACATTTTAAATATAATGAAAAAAATAATTTTGAGATTTATTATTTATTATTTAGGATATACCAGTTTAAAAAAATTATTTATTTATGGTTTTTGAGATTTCAAAGTTATTGACTTAAGTGTTTATACAATTAGTAGTTTATGGGATTTATTTAAATAATGAAATAACAAAAAAATTATTTTTTATATTTTCTCACATTTTCAAAGGTTATAACCATTGAAAATATTATAATTTTAAATTTTTTTAAATATGTGAATACAATATTTAGTAATAAGAATCATTATAATTATATATATATACTAATATAAATAATTTTATTGATAGATATGATATCAATTATACAAACATAAATTAATAAGCTATTATTAATATGATATATTTAAATTAAAATATAATTGCAAAACCTAAAATTATTCAAAATCAAAGTAAAATTTATACCCAAGTAAGTATTGTGTTTTTTTAGTTTTTGCTTACTGTTATAAGCTTAATATTTTTTTTGATCGAAAAATAAATATTTAAATTATATTTAAGGTTTCCGAGTTTTAAGTTTTAAGTATTTAGGGGCTTTGTGTTTAGAAGTTTATAGATTTAAGTGTTTAGGCATTTAGTGGTCTATAAGTTTTATTTAAACGATAATATAACAAAAAATTTATTTTTATTTTTTTTTCTAATTTTTGAAGGTTATAACCTTTGAAAATATAAAAAATTCTAAATTTTTTTCAAATGTAAATATAATATATATAGTTATAAAAATCTTAATAAATATAAGTCATTTAAATTCAATATAAATAATCACTTTGCTAGATTTTATAATAATGATCAATAAATAAATTAATATACTATTATTAATAAGATAGATATTATTTAAAATATATTTGCAAAATCTAAATTTATTCAAAATCAAAGTATATATTACTAAATAATAATTTTTTTAATATTTTGTTTTTTTTATAAGTTTATATTTTTGTTATTAAAAATAAATTATTTAAATTATATTTGTATTCCTCATAATTTATTTTGTAATTTATAATACTATAAAAATAAACTAATAAATAATTAAAATAAATATTTAAAATTATAATGAATACAAATAAAATTGAGATTTATTATTTATTATTCAGGATATACAGGTTTAATGGTTTAAGTATTTAAGTGTTTTGGGGTTTAGTCATTTAAGTGTTTATGCCTTAAGTTATTTTATCTAATTTTTGAAGGTTAAATCCTTTGAAAATATAAAAATTTTAATTTTTTTTAAAATGTGAATATAATATTTAGTTATAATAATCTTGTTAATTATATATAATGTAAAATCAATTAAAAAATTTTATTAATAGATATTATAATAATGATCAATAAATAAATTAATAAACTATTATTAATTAGAATGATATAAATTAAAATATAATTGCAAAATCTAAAATTATTCAAAATTAAATTAAAATAAATTACTAAATAATAATATTTTGTTTTAAAAATTTCGTCTTTTTTATGATCTTATATTTTTTTGATGAAAAATAAATTATTTATATTATATCTATCTCACTAATTATTTATTTTGTATTAGTATTTCTATAAAAATAAACTGATAAATAATTAAAATGAATATTTAAAATTATAATGAATACTAATAAAAATGAGATTTATTATTTATTATTTAGAGTATACTAATTTAATGGCTTATGTATTTATGGGTTTCGGGGTTTAAAAGTTTAGTCACCAAGAATTTAGGTATTTTTTGGTTTATAGATTTTATTTAAAAAATCTAATAACAAAAAATTTATTTTTTTATTTTTTCTTATTTTCAAAGGTTATAACCTTTGAAAACATAATAATTTTTAAATTTTATAAAGTTTTAAAATATTATATTGTTATAATAATCTAAATAATTATATATTATGTAAATTCAATATAAATAATTTTTTTATAGATATTATGATGATGATAATAAAATAAATTAATAAACTTTTATTAATAAGATAGATATTAAATAAAATTATTTGCAAAACCTAATATGATTCAATATCAAAGTAAAATATATTAATAATATAGATATTAAATAAAACTATTATTAAAAAGATAAAATATATAGGTTTAAAAGATTATATATTTAGGAGTTTTGGGATTTAAGAATTTAGTGATTTAAGTGTTTAGGTAGTAGTAGTTTATAGGTTTTATTTAAAAAATAAAATAACAAAATATCTTTTTTTGTTATTTGTTCACATTTTTGAAGGATATAACTGTTGAAACAATAACAATTTTTAAATTTTTTTATATGTTAATACTTTATTTAGTTATGATAATATTAATAATTATATATCATGTAAATTCAATCTAAACAATTATATTGAAATATATTATATTAATGATCAAAAAATAAATTAATAAACTATTATTAATGAGATAGATATTATTTTAAATATATTTGAAAAACATAAATTTATTCAAAATCAAAGTAAAATATATTACAAAATAATACTTTCTTTGATATTTTGCTTCTTTTAATAAGTTTATATTTTTTGTTATTAATAGTAAATTATTTAATTTATATTTGTCTTCCTCATAATTTATTTTTAATTTATAATTCTATAAAAATAAACTAATAAATAATTAAAATGAATATTTAAAATTATAATGAATACAAATAAAATTGAGATTTATTATTTATTATTGAGGATATACTAGTTTAATGGTTTAAGTATTTATGCGTTTTGGGGTTTAGTGATTTAAGTGTTTAGGCCTTAAGTGATTTATAGTTTTTCATTAAAGAATGAAAAATAAATTTTAATTTTTTTGATTTTTTTTAATTTTTGAAGGTTATAACCTTTCAAAATATAATACTTTTTAATTTTTTTAAATGTGAATATAATATTCAGTAATAATAATCTTAATAATTATATATAATGTAAACTCAATATAAATAATTTTATTAATAGATATTATAATAATGATCAATAAAAAATTAATGAACTATTATTAATAAGAATGATATAAATTATAATATAATTGCAAAATCTAAAATGATTCAAAATAAAAATAAAATATATTACTAAATAATAAATTTTTGTTTTTAAAATTTTGCCTTCTTTTTTATATGGATATATTATTTTTTTGATGAAAAATAAATTATTTAAATTATATCTGTCTCACTAATAATTTATTTTGTAATTAATATTTCTATAAAAATAAACTTATAAATAATTAAAATAAAAATTAAAAATTATACTTAATAAAAATTAAATTGAGATTTATGATGTTTTATTAATGTACACCTGTTTAATAGTTTACGTATTTAAGAGTTTTCTCATTTAGGAGTTTAGCAATTTATGTTTTTAGGCATTTAGTGGCTTATAGGTTTTATTTAAACAATAAAATAACAAAGAAAAATTTGTAATTTTTTCTCATTTTCATAGGTTATAACCTTTGAAAATATAATAATATTTAAAATTTTTTGAAATGTGAATACAATATTTAGTTATGATAATATTAATAATTATATATCATATAAATTCAATATAATCAATTTTATTGATAGATAATATAATAATGATCAAATTTTAAATTAATAAACTATTAGTAAAAAGATTGATATTAATTAAAAAATAATTACAAAACCCAAATTGATTGAAAATTAAAGTAAAATATATTACAGGATAATAATTTTTTATTTTAAATTTTTACTTCTTTATAAGCATATATATTTTTTGATTAAAAATAAATTAATTAAAATATATATGTCACACTCATAATTTAATTTATAATAAATATTTCTATAAAAATAAACTAATAAATAATTAAAATGAATATTTAAAATTATAATAGATATAAATAAAAATTAGATTTATTAATTTAAGTAGTATATAGCTATTTAATGGTTTATGTATTTAGGCATTATGAGGTGAAAGTAGTTTAGTGATTTAACTGTGTATGCATTTAGTGGTTTATAGGTTTTATTAAAAAAAAATAAAATAATAAAAAATTTATTTTTATTATTTTTTGATATTTTCAAATGTTATTACCTTTTAAAAAATAATAATATTTTAATTTTTTTTTAATGTGAATAGAATATTTAGTTATAATAATCATTATATTTATATATCATATAAATTCAATATAAACAATTTTATTGATAAATATTCTAATAATGATCAAAAAGTAAATTAATAATCTATTATTAATAAGATAGATATCAATTAAAATATAATTATAAAACCTAAAATGATTCAAAAGAAAAGCAAAATATATTACTATATAATAATTTTTTGTTTTGAAAATTTTTTTTCTTTTAAAAATTTTATCAATAATATTTTTATGAAAAATAATTTATATAAATTATATTTTGCCAAATCAATTTATTTTGTAATTAATATTTAATTATAAATAAACAAATAAATAATTAAAATAATTATTTAAAATTATAATGAAAAAAAAATGAGATCTATTATTTATTATTTAGGTATACCGGTTTAATTTAAATTATATCTGTCTCACTAAAAATTTATTTTTTAATTAAAATTTCAATAAAATAAATTGATAAATAATTAAAATAAAAATTTAAAATTATACAGAATAAAAATTAAAATGAGATTTATGATTTAATATTAATGTATACCAGTTTAATGAGTTAAGTATTTAGATGTTTTGTCGTTAAGAGTTTAGCGATTTATGTTTTTAGGCTTTTAGTGGTTTATAGGTTTTATTTAAAAAAATAAAATAATAATAAAAATTTCTATAATTTTTTATCATTTTTATAGGTTATAACATTTGAATATATAATAATATTTAAAATTTTTTGAAATTTTAATACAATATTTTGTTATTATAATATTAATAATTATATATCATATAAATTTAATATAAATAATTTTATTGATAGATATTATAATAATGATCAAAAATTAAATTTATAAACTATTAATATTAAGACAGATATTAATTAAAAAATATTTACAAAACCCAGATTAATTCAAAATTAAAGTAACTTATATTACTTGATAATAATTTTTATTTTTAAATTTATACTTCTTTTATAAACGTATAATTTTATTAGATAAATAATATATTATATAAATTATATTTGTCCCACTCATAATTTATTTTGTAATAAATATTTCTAAATAAATACACTAATAAATAATTAAAATGAATATTTAAAAATATAATAAATAGCAATAAAAATTAGATTTATTAATTATTAAAAAGTATTTAGCAGTTTAATGGTTTATGTATTTAGGCATTACGGGGTTTAGGAGTTTACTGATTTAACTTTATATGCATTTAGTAGGGCTGCTCATGGGACTCAGAGATTAGCGACCCGACCTGAAGTCTTGTCCCGAAAGAATCAGGACTGAGAAAATCCATTGACTTTGACTTTTCCCGTCCCGTTCTGTCATGTATCTTTTCTTCTGGGATGCTTCCAGATCTTAAGCAATATCCATCCCGACAACCATCCCGTCCTAAAAAATTTATACTAGAACTAGGAATATATATATATATATATAACATGAAGATGTCATCAATTCCGCTACTACCCATCCAATTCCGACTCACTTATTGTTGTCCCCGACGAGTTCCAGGCCACCTCATGCCATTCTAGCAGTGTTCTGTTAGGTCCAGCCCTTGTCCGTCGCACTTCTGGTTGCCTCCCCCATGTCTCAGATGCCACCAGCCTTTTGGTTTATTTTTCTGACGAGAATTGAGTGATTAATTATTATTATTATGTGTCGCAGTCAGTTTTGTTGAGTATTGGTTGTGGTGTTGTGGTTGGGTCGAATGAGTGGGCCGAATGTGTTACCGTCAGTTTTGTAGAGCTTGCTTGTTTGAAATATTTATATGTCTTTATGCTTAACATTTCAGATTAATTAATGGCAATGCAGATGGCACAATCTAGCGGTAAACAAAAAATATAATAAATTGAATATGATCACATTTCAAATGATCAAAGTATTGGTAAATCCAATCATCATCCTTTCACGAACTCTCCTAATATTACGGCAGGTTCTTCAATTCTAATTGTAAAAGAAAGTTAAGGTACATCTGAACCTCAAGCTCATAAAAAGTATAAGTCTACTGTTTGAGAAACTTATGAGATATTAGTTGATTCAGAGGGAAATGAAACTGGTAGGGCAGCTTGTATATGGTGTAGGAATGAATACTTGGCAATAAGTGATCAAGGTACTTCGGGTTTCTGAAAATACTTGAGAAAGACTTGTAGCAAATTTCAACACAAAAAAGAATTAATCGAAGCTTACAAAGGTAAAGACAAGTCACACTCTTTGTTTAGTTTCACTAAAGGTACTAGTTTAGAGGATAACAAATTAACTTGTTAACAATTTGATCAACAACTCGTTAGGGAGGCTTTGGTGAAAATGATCATAAAAGATGAATTGTCTTTTTGTTTTTTGAGAGCGATGAGTTTAAGGAGTTTTGTGAAGTTAGTGTGCCTCAATTTAAAATTCCATCTAGGCACTCTGTGTTGAGGGATTGTTTTTCTTTGTTTGTGAAGGAAAAGAAGAAATTATTTGATAGCATATCATCTCATTGTTGTAGAGTTTCATTGACTACCGACACTTGGAATAGCATTCAAAATTTGTCTTATATATGTTTATCTGTTCATTTCATTGATTCTCAATGGAATATGCATAAAAGGCTTTTAAAGTTTTCTGTAATTAAATGTCATTCTGGAGTTAATATTAGAAATGCTATTGAGTTTTGCATGAATGAATGGTGTTTGAGAAAATTGATGTTCATTACTGTTGACAATGCATCAAATAATGATGTTGCAGTTGAAAAATTGAAAAAAAGGATTGTAAAGAAAAGTGTTGTACCTTTGAGAGGCGAGCATTTTCATATGAGATGTTGTGCTCATATCCTAAACTTTATTGTCAGAGATGGCATTGCAGTAGTTGAGGGTGCTATTCAAAAAATTAGAGGTGTGGTAAAATATGTGAGGAGCAGTCCTAAAAGATTAGATATGTTTAAGTTATGTGTTGAAGAAGAAAACTTGACATATAAATCTTCATTGCAATTAGATTGTCCTACAAGAGGGAATTCAATATATTTGATGCTACAAACTAATATAAAATATCAAAAAAAATTTGATAAGTTGGAGGACAAAGACAAAAGGTTTTTGAAAGAGTTTGGTTCAGACATTCAAACTGAGAGATACAGAACAAACGCCAAAATTTTGGCGCATTTCTTGAAAAATTTTTATGAGGTAACTTGTAAATTTTTGGCTCATAATATTCTATCTCTAGTGTTTATTTTCCTGAGATTATTCGAATTTTGAAAAAAATTGAGCTTTGTGAAAATAGTAGAGATACAATAATGTCTAAAATTAGAGGTGTCAAACAAGATTGGCCGGGCCAGCCCGTTTCTTTCGAGCCCGCATGCCTTTGTGCCGGGCTTGGCATGACACTATTACAGTACTGTTCAGTGCCCTGCACGGTTTAAAAAAGCCGGTCCCAGCCTGGCCGTACGGGCAAGAAATTTTTTTTTTTAAATTTTTTTTATTTTTATAAATTATTAAAAAATATATATAATTTTAGATAATGTATATTATTATATACTTATAATATGAAAAAGAAGACTCCGATGCTACGCTCGACACCGGAGGAGTCAGTAGATCCCGTGCCATCCTAGATAGCACGGAAAAGGTGGACTCATATGATTTCCACAACTGTAATAAATCAAGATTCTTAGTATCAGAATGTGATAGGATTGAGCAGTAATCGGTATCTAAGTACCGATAAAGCTTGCTCCTATATGATGGTCCACCCCTACGTTTCCACCTCGCTAGCTGAATGAAAAAATCATCATTACCGAATAAGGTATCAATGTCCATAGTCACAGTCTCACTACCACCACCACCATACCTAGTATCGTAGTATGTGAACAGGTCAGTCAACTTCTCGTGAATGAACCCTTCAGGTGGCTCTTCCAGTTTTATGCACGAGGAAATGTAAGTTAGGGTGTTTTCTATGCCTTCCACCTTAATCCTAGGGTCCATGCATGCAGCGAGGCAATAAAGAGATGAAACGGTGGACCAGTACTTCAAGTACTTGGTTTCCATCTCTGCAACCATATGGCTAAGTCTCGGGTCAGCTCGATACTTCCTAAACATGCTACTAATGTTGCATATGCACCGGAGTGCAATACAAGTAGTGGGCGTATTAACCAATGAACAAATGTTTGTCGTGTCATAAAAAATCTTCAGGAATTTCATAAATGAAATTTTTGAAGTCCAGTCAGTATCGTCAATAATAAGGTTGTCACTCTTACTATTGACGTAGTTGGATATCACGTGTTCGTATCCAACACATGATTCTAATAGCAGGTACGTGTAATTCCAACGATGTCTTACATCCGATTGGAATTTCTTCTTCTTAAGATTCGCAGATAAACAAAGACTACCAAACTCTTGTTGTCTACGAGGAGTGCGAATATATTTTAGTGCATTACGTATATTATCCAACGTGGGGGAACACACATTCATACCCGCTTGAACAATCAGGTTAATCACATGATACATGCATCCGACATGAAAGATCTCTCCTAATGATGCGTCTCTAATATTCCTAACAAACATGTTGATCGCTACTCTATTATTAGATGCGTTATCGAAGGTGACACTAAAAATTTTATTTTGAATTTTACATTCCCTAAAGATTTTCATCATACACTCAAAAATGGCCGAGCCATCATGAGGATGAAGAATCTCAAAGAATCCTAAAATTTTTTTATTGATTGTCCAGTTTGAATCTACATAGTGTCTGGTGAGACATGCATAAGAAGTTCATAGTGACTTGTCCAAATATCGAACGTCACCGACACCACTCCACTATATTCCATAAATTCATTAATTATTTTTTGTTTTTCTAACTTATATATCTTTAGTATGTCATTCCTAAATGTGGACCTAGTAATCCTACAATAAGCAGACTGAAAATATGTCTACATGATGCGCATTACCCTTGGATCTTCCGAAAATCTGATCTGAAGACCTATCAATGTGATAAGTCTGGCCATGCTGTCCCTACCCAACTCTCTGGAGTATATGAAGGGAGTAAACTTTGAGACTGGACTCGATCCAGTCTCAAATAATGCAGTGCCATGTTGGGTTTGCCTTGGATCTAATGGTCCATGTTTTTTGGTGCATAATTCAGCATGTCTCTTAAGGTGCCCAGTCCCAAACAAACTCTTACATGTTAAAAGTCTCATACAATATTTGTACTGTGACATTTCTTGTTCCTCACCCCTAACATTTTTTTGTTTTATTATATTAAAATGAGTCCAAACTACATAAGTCCTCCTAGTTTTTTGTTTTTTAGAAGGTTGGTTTGAGACGAATGGAGAAACCAAAGTTTCAGCAGCCTCTAACATCAGTGTAATATTTTCATTTTCTAAATTTAAATATGTTTCTGTTGTATTTGTCATTTTTTAGGATTTTTGTTTTTAAGAATAGTTTAATAGAGACTAGAAGACTGATTTTAATTTTTTCTAATTTTGGTCTAGAGAGAGAAATTAGAGAGTGAGAAAGTTAAAAAACGTAAAATAAATTACCCGGCAAAAGCAGTGAGATCGATCACATGCACGGTGCACCATAGTCAAGCTCTAATGTTCAAAACTTAATTTGAGATTCCCGAAAATCCAAGCCAAATGCCAAAATACCGAGTCCCGAGAGAGAGAAGCAAGATTTTTGAGAGAGAAATAGAACGATTTGAGAAAATTTATGTTTATGAAAAACATATATGTTAAAGAGAGGGGGGTGAAATTTATAGATTAAAGATAATAATTTAAAAAAAAAAATTTTTATTTTTTTGAATTTTTTTTGAATTTTTTAGGGGGCAGAATCATGAGGGCCGTTGGATTCTGCCCCCTAGCCGTTGGAGGCGAGATCCAACGGCTATAAATTTAATTTTTTATTAATTTTTTTCCCGTTGGGGGCGATCTGGGTCGGTTCGGGCCTCGTGGGAGTGGGACCGTGGGTCAAGTCCAATCAGACCCGACCCTCGGTCTTGTTTTGCGAGAGGGGCGTAGGGTAATCGTGGGGTCAGGCTCGGGGGACACCCGGCACGCGGTGAACCCGTGCCGGTGTGCAGTGCCACGGGCCAAACAGTGCTGGGTCAGGCACGGCACGGCATGGGCCAGGCACGGCACGGCATGGGCCAGGCACGGCACGACACGGGCACGGGCACAATATTTTCCCTTGACGGGCTGGCCCGGCACGGCCGAACCATGGCGTGCCCTGCCGGGCCGGGCTGGCCCGGCCCGTTTGACACCTATATCTGAAAAGGGTATGAAAATGAGGCATAAATTCAACAAATATTTGGGTTCTCTTCAATCAACAAATATTATGCTTTTTATAGCAGTAGTATTGGATCCTAGATATAAGCTCAAATATCTCAAGGATAAGTACACTTAGCATTATTGAGAGGAATTGGCTAAAAATTTGGTGAAAATGTTATTAATGCTTTAAATGAGATGATGAATGATTATAAAGATTTAAATGAAGATGAATCAAAAGAAGATGATTTCTCTTCTACTGTGTTGAAGAAAAATGATGATTTCTTTGATGGTAGTGATACTTATGTTGATGATTTTTTTTGTTGAATTGGAGAAAGAACTAGAATTTGTAGCTTTGGAAGAGTTGGATAGGTTCTTGGAGGACAAACTTGAAAAAAAATAGACTTGATTTTGATCTTCTAAACTGGTGGAAGGTAAATGAGGATGGGTATCCTTCTTTGGAAAATTTAGCAAGGGATGTATTTGTTATCCAAGCATCTACTGTGGCATACGAATCTACATTTAGCACTGGGGGGAAAACTTTAGATAAATTTAGGAGTTCTTTTGGACCTATTATAGCTGAAGTTCTCATATGTCTACAAGATTGGTTGAGAAGCTCAAACAAACCTATTGAAATTGAAGAATTAGTTCAAGACATTGATGATAATAAATCAGGTTAGTATACAAATCTTATAAATTTTAATTTCACTTTTACTTATTTTATTCATTCAATTTAATAAAAATATGGTTAAATTACAATTTTCAGAGGGGTCATAAGATCCAAATATTTTTCCAACTATAGTTGGCCAACTAAATTTGGAATGGGTGTATTTAATTTTATAAGGGAATATTTTGTTTTTTTATTACTCTTTCATCTTAGAAATTTATGTCTACATGATTAACATGTTTTCATCTCTGGTTGTCCTTCTACGGTGGAGGAAGAAAAGGGAGGAATTGTAGAAGAGATAATTAATTGTATTTGGATTTTCGTTGCTGTTCCGGGATGGACCTTTGAAATGATTATTATCATGGTTGTTGTTAGTTGTATTTTTTTCGTTATATTAAGCTGCCTAATTTTAGCAATTACTTAAGTAGTAATTGATGCTACCAATGTTTATGGTCATCTTTAGCTATTCCTTAATATTTTAAGTAATTTTTTAAAAAATGTAGCATTGCTATTATGGTTAACGTTCACTCGGCTGAACAAAGCCAACTTTTGAAAAAACAAAGAACCAAATTAAGCACACAACTCAGTCCCATTCTATTTAACATTTCTATCCTTTTCTGCACATCAAAGCTTTTGACAAGGTAATCGAACTCATTTGTGGTATTCAGCCTATTTGACAAAACAAATTTGGCCCAATTTGAGTTTGAAAGATACATAACTAAGGAATGATAAATGGTACAACAAAAGGTTTTGACATGAACTAACATGGCTGGTTTGAAGAAAATAAATTGAATAAAATGTCCGAACTCCATTCCGTCCCAGAACCATTTTATCCTACCCAAAATCCCCGATCTTTGTCCCGTCCCATCTTGATATTTTCAACCTATGGGACAGGTCTGGATCTTCAAAAAAAAATCTTCGAACGGTGGGAAGGGACTGGAGATTTTTAATCCCCATCCCGTCCCATGAGCACCCCTAGCATTTAGTGGTTTATATGTTTTATTTAAAAAATAAAATAACAAAAAATTTAATATAACTTTTGAAACTATAACAATTTTAAAATTTTTTTTAAATGTGAATACTATATTTAGTTATGATAATCTTAATAATTATATACCATGTAAATTCAATATAAATAATTATATTGATATATATTATAATCATGATCATACAAAAAATTAATAAACAATTATTAATAAGATAGATATTGTTTAAAATATATTTACAAAACCTAAAATGATTCAAAATCAAATTGAAATATTTTACTAAATATTAATTTTAAATTTTTAAATTTTTGTATCCATTTATAAGTTTATATATTTTTGATGAAAAATAAATTATTTAAATTATAGTTGTCTCACTATTAATTTATTTTTTAATTTATATTTCAATAAAAATAAACTAATAAATAATTAAAATGTATATATAAATTATAATGAATACTAATATAAATGAGATTTATGATTTATTATTTAGGGTATAGCTATTTAATGGTTTAAGTTTATTGTGGTTTTGGAGTCAATGAATTTATTGATTTATATGTTTACACATTTAGGTTTTATTTATTGATTTATAGGTTTTATTTAATCAATGAAATAACAAAAAATTTATGTTTATGAATTTTCATGATTTTCAAAGGTTATGACCTTTGAAAATATAATAATTTTTTAATAGTTCTAAAATATTAATACAATACTTAATTATAATAATCTTAATAATTATATTTGATGTAAATTCAATATAAAAAATTTTATTAATAAATATTATTGTTATGATCAAAAAATAAATTAATAAACTATTATTAATACGATAGATATTAATTAAAATATATTTGCAGAACCCAAAATAATTCAAAATCAAAGTAAATTATATTACTAAATAAAATTTTAAATTTTTGAAATTTTGTTTATTTTTATAAGCTTATATTTTTTTTCATAAAAAATAATTTATTTAAATTATATATGTCTCGCTCATTATTTATTTTGTAATTAATATTTCTATAAAAATAAACTAAAAAAATAATAAAAATGAATATTTAAAATTATAATGAATACAAATAAAAATGAAATTTATTATTTATTATTTAGGTTATATTGGTTTAATGGTTTAAGTATTTAGGGAGTTTTAGGGTTTAGGAGTCTAGAGATTAATTTGTTTAGGCATTTAGTGATTTATAAGTTTTATTTAAATAAAAAAAAATATTTTTGTAATTTTTTATCATTTTTGAAGGTTATAACCTTTGAAAATATAATAATTTTTAAATTTTTTTCTAAAGTAAATTTAATATTTAGTTATAATATTCTTAATAATTATAAGACATTTAAATTCAATATAAATAATTTTATTATTAGATAGTATAAAATGATCAAATAATAAATTAAAAAACTATTCTTAATAAGATTGATAGCAATAAAAATATAATTGCAAAACCTATATATAATGATTCAAAATCAAAGTAAAATATATTACTAAATAATAATTTTTTGTTTTTAAATTTTTACTTCTTTTTATAAGCTTATATATTTTTTTTGATTAAAAATAAATTATTAAAATTATAGTTGTCTCGCTCATTATTTATTTTGTAATTAATATTTCTATAAAAAATAAACTAATAAATAATTAAAATGAATATTTAAAATTATAATGAATACAAATTAAAATGAGATTGATGATTTATTATATGTGGTATACCAGTTTAATGGTTTGATTATTTAGGAGTTTTGTCATTTAGGAGTTTATCAAATTATGTTTTTAGGTATTTAGTGGTTTATAGGTTTTATTTATATAATAAAAATAAAATTTTTTTTTTATATTTTTTCTGATTTTCAAAGGTTATAACCTTTAAAAATAAAATAATTTTTAAAATTTTTTGAAATGTAATACTATATTTAATTATATTAATCTTACTAATTATATATCATATAAATTCAATATAAACAATTTTAATGAAAGATATTAAAATAATGATCAAAAATTAAATTAATAAACTATTATTAATAATATAAATATTAATTAAAATATATTTACATAACACAATATGATTCAAAATCAAATCAAAATATATTACTAAATAATAAAATTTAATTTTTAAATTTTTTCTTCTTTTTATAAGCTTATATTTTTTTAGATTAAAAATAAATTATTTAAATAATATTTGTCTCACTCGAAATTTATTTAGTAATTAATTTTTCTAAAAAATTAAATGATAAATAATTAAAATGAATATTTAAAATTAAAATAAATAGAAATAAAAATGAGATTTATTATTTATTAAGTAGTATATAAATATTAAAATCTTTATGTATTTAGGGGTTCCGGGGTTTATGTGCTTACTAATTTAAGTAAGTAAGCATTTAATGGTATATAGGTTTTATTAAAAAAATAAAATAACTAAAAATTTATTTTTATTATTTTTTCTCATTTTTTAAGATTATAACCTTTGAAAATATATTAATTTTTAAATTTTTTTTACAAGTGAATACAATATTTATTTATAATAATCATAATAATTATATATCATATAAATTCAATATAAACAATTTTATAGATAGATATTCTAATAATTATCAAAAATAAATTAAAAATCTCTTATGAATAAGATCGATATTACTTAAAATATAATATCAAAAGCTAAAAAGATTCAAAATCAAAGCAGAATATATTACTAAATTATAATTATTTTTTTTTAAATTTTTATTCTTTTTATAAGCTTATCAATTTTTTGATTATAAAAAATTTTTATAAATTATATTTTTAACTCATAATTTATTTTTTAATTAATACATATATAAAAATAAAAAACTAAACAATCAAAATAAATTTTTAAAATTATAATGAAAATTAATAAATATGAAATTTATTAATTATTATTTAGGGTATACTGATTTAAAAAATTATCTATATAGAGGTATCGGGATTTTGTAGTTTAGTGATTTAAGTACTTAGGCATTTAGTGATATATAGGTTTTATTTAAACAATAGAATAACAAAGAAAAAAATATTTTTTTATTCTTTCACATTTTCTAAGGTTATAACCTTTGAAAATGTGATAATTTTAGAATTTTTTTTCAAAAGTGAATACAATACTTAGTTATATTAATCATTATATTTTTATATCATATAAATTAAATATAAACATTATTATTGATAAATATTCTAATAATGATGAAAAAATAATTTAATAATCTATTATTAATAAGATAGATATCATTTAAAATATAATTACAAAACCTAAAATGATTCAGAAGCAAAGCAAAATATATTACTAAATAATAATTTTTTATTTTGAATTTTTTTAAAAGTTTAACTATAATTTTTTGATTAAAAATAATTTACATAAATTATATTTGTGTAACTCATAAATTATTTTATTATTAATATTTTTATTAAAATAAACAAATAAATAATTAAAATGAATATTTAAAATTATAAGTAAAAATAATGAGATTTACTATTTATTATTTAGGGTATACCGGTCTAATTTAAATTAGATTTGTCTTACTAATAATTTATTTTGTAATTAAAATTTCTATAAAAATAAACTGAAAATTAATTAAAAAAAAATTTAAAATTATACTGAATTAAAATTAAAATGATTTTTATGATTCATTATTAATTTATACTAGTTTAATGATTTAAGTATTTAGTGGTTGTCTTTTAAAAGTTTAGCGATTTAGGTTTTTAGGCATTTAGTGGTTTATTGGTTTTATTTAATCAATAAAATAACAAAAAAAATTGTAATTTATTTCATTTTCATAGGTTATAACCTTTGAAAATATAATAATATATAAAATTTTATGTAATGTGAATATAATATTTAGTTATAATAATATTAATAATTATATATTATATAAATTCAATATAAAAAAATTTTATTGATAGATATTATAATAATGATTAAAAATTAAATTAATAAACAATTAATAATAAGATAGATATTAATTAAAAGATATTTACAAAACCCAAATTGATTCAAAATTAAAGTAAAATATATTACTTGATAATAATTTTTAATTTTTTAATTTTTACTTCTTTTATAAGCGTATATATATATTTTTTTAATTAAAAATAAATTATTTTAATTATATTTGTCGCAATCATAATTTATTTTTTAATAAATTTTTCTATAAAAATAAACTAATAAATAATTAAAATGAATATATAAACTATAATAAATAGAAATTAAAATTAGATTTATTAATTATTATGTATTATATAGTAGTTTAATGGTTTATGTATTTAGGTATTACGGGGTGTGTTTATTGATTTAATTGTCTATGTATTTAGTGGTTAATAGGTTATATTTAAAAAATAAAATAATAAAACATTTATTTTTATTAATTTTTGATATTTTCAAAGGTTATAACCTTTGAAAATATAATAATTTTTAAATTTTTTTCAACAGTGAATTCAATATTTAGTTATAATAATCAATATATTTATATATCATATTTCAAAATAAACAATTTTAGTGATAAATATTCTAATAATGATAAAAAAATAAATTAATAATATAGATATCAATTAAAATATAATTACAAAACATAAAATGATTCAAAAGAAAAGCAAAATATATTACTATATAATAATTTTTTGTTTTGAAAATTATTTTATTTTAAAATGTTTATCTATATTTTTTTGATTAAAAATAATTTACATAAATTATATATGTCTAACTCATAATTTATTTTTTAATTAATAATTATATAAAAATAAAAAAATGAATAATTAAAATCAATATTAAAAATTATAATGAAAAAAAAATGAGATTTATTATTTATTATTTTGGGTATACCGGTTTAATTTAAGTTATATTTGTCTCACTAATAATTTATTTTGTAATTAATATTTCTTCAAAAATAAATTAATAAATAATTAAAATAAAAATTTAAAATTATACCGAATAAAAATTAAAAAGAGATTTATGATTTATTATTATTGTATACCAGTTTAATGGTTTAGGTATTTTGAGGTTTTGTCATTTAGGAGTTTAGCGATTTATGTTTTTATGCATTTAGTGATTTATAGGTCTTATTTAAACAATAAAATAACAAAAAAAATTGTAATTTTTTGTCATTTTCAAATGTTATAACCTTTGAAAATTTAATAATTTTTAAAATTTTTTGAAATTTGAATACAATATTTACTTAAAATATTTTTAATAATTCTATATCATATAAAATAAACATAAATAATTTTATTGATAGATATTATAATAATGATCAAAATTTAAATTAATAAACTATTTATAATAAGATAGATATTAATTAAAAAATATTTACAAAACCCAAATGGATTCAAAATTTAAGTAAAATATATTAGTTGGTAATAATTTTTAATTTTTAATAATACTTCTTTTATACTTCTTTTAAATTATATGTGTATATATATATTGATTAAAAATAAATTATTTAAATTATATGTGTCGCACTCATAATTTATTTTGTAATAAAAATTTCTATAAAAATAAACTAATAAATAATTAAAATGAATATTTAAAATAATAATAAATTGAAATAAAAATTCAATTTATTAATTATTAAGTAGTATATAGCGGTTTAATGATTTATGTATTTAGGCATTATGGGGTTTAATAGTTTACTAATATAACTGTCTATGCATTTAGTGGTTTATAGGTTTTATTTAAAAAATAAAATAACATAAAATTTATTTTTATTATTTTTTCATATTTCCAAAGGTTATAAACTTTGGAAATATAATAATTTTTAAATTTTTTTTAAAAGTGAATTCAATATTTAGTTATAATTATCATTATATTTATATATCAAATAAATTCAATATAAATAATTTTATTGATAAATATTCTAATAATGATCAAAAAATAAATTAATAAATAATTATTAATAAGATAGATATCAATTAAAATATAAATACAAAATCTAAAATGATTCAGGAGAGCAAAATATATTACTATATAATATATTTTAGTTTTTAAATTTTTATTCATTTTATAAGTTTATCTATATTTTTCGATTAAAAATAATTTATATAAAATATATTTGTCTAACTCATAATTTATTTTGTAATTAATAGTTATATAAAAAATAAATGAATAAATAATTAAAAATGAATCTTTAATTTTAATGAAACGATCATATGACAAGAATAATATTGAGATTTATTATTTATTATTTAGGGTTAATGTTTTAAAAAGGATTATTATTTATTATTTAGGGTTTTAGAGATTTAGAAGTTATTGATTTAAGTGTTTAGGTATTTAGTGGTTATAGTTTTTATTTAAAGAATGAAAAAAAAATTTAATTTTTTGATTTTTTTTTAATTTTTGCATGTTATAACCATGAAAATATAATAATTTTAATTTTTTTAAATGGACTATAATATTTAGTATAATAATCTTAATAATTATATATAATGTAAAAATATGAATAATTTTATTGATACATATTATAATAATGATCAATAAATAAATTAATAAACTAGTATTTATGAGAATGATATAAATTAAAATATAATGTAAAATCTAAAATGATTCAAAATCAAAATTAGATATTTTAATAAATAATAATTATTTATTTTAAAATTTGCCTTTCTTTATTAGCATTTTTTAATGAAAAATAAATTATTTAAACTATATATGTCGTGCTAATAATTTATTTTGTAATTAATATTCTTTAAAATAAAATGATAATAATTAAAATGAATATTTAAAATATAATGAATACTAATAAAATTAGATTTATTATTATTATTGGACTATAGTAATTTAATGTTTTACATATTTATGGGCTTCGGGGTTTAGGACTTTAGTCATTTTAGAATTTAGTCATTTAGTGGTTTATAGGTTTTATATAAAAAATAAATAAAAAAAAATTATTTGTTATTTTTTCTCATTTTTCAATGTTATAACTTTGAAAATATAATAATTTATAATTTTTTTTGAAAAGTGAATATAATATGAATTAATAATAATCATAATAATTATATATAATATAAATTCAATATAAACTATTTTATTGATATATCTTATAATAATGATCATATAAAAGTAATAAACAATTATTAATAAGATAAATATTGTTTAAAATATATTTTCAAAACCTAAAATGATTCAAAATCAAAGTGAAATATTTTACGAAATATATTTAATATTGTTAAAAAATTTTAAATTTTTAAAATTTTTAATTTAAATATATAAGCCTATATATTTTTGATGAAAATAAAATATTTAAATTATATTTGTCTCACTAATAATTTATTTTTTAATTTATATTATATAAAAATAAACTAATAAATAATTAAAATGTATATTTAAAATTATAATGAATATTAATAAAAATGAGATTTATGATTTATTATTTAGGGTATAATATTAATTGTTAAGTTTTTTGTGGTTTGGGGTTAATGAGTTTATTGATTATATGTTTACACATTTAGGTTTTATTATTGATTTATAGGTTTTATTTAATCAATGAAATAACAAAAAATTTTATTTTTATGAATTTTC
>JAREIK010001859.1:76393-92722 GCA_029783825.1 Sapria himalayana | reverse complement strand
ATCTATTTGTTTATTAATCAATCAATCAATCTGTCTATCTATATATCTGCCTAACTATCTATTTTTTGATATTGGTATATGTCTAGCTATCTATCCATCTTTCTATCTATATGCCTATATATCTATATGTGTATCTCTTTATCTATCTATCTATCTATTTCTATATATGTCTATCTATCTATATATTTGTCAATCTGTCTATCTAACTATTTATATATCTTTTTCATTATAATCTGTCTATATATGTACTTGTTTATCTATCTATCTATATATCTATTTATCTTTCTATCTATTTGTCTATCTATCTATCTAACAATCTTTATATCTAATTATCTATATATCTATCTATATATCTATTTATCTATTTATTTATTTATTTGTCTATCTATCTATTTATTAGTCTATCTATCCATATGTCTATCTATCTATCTATCTGTATATCTATCTATCTATCTATCTGTTTATCTTTCTATCACTCTATCTATCTTTTTGCATATCTATCTGTCTATCTACCATCTATCTATTCATCTATCTATTTATTAGTATATCTATCTATCTATTTGTTTATATATATATATATCTCAATCTTTTTTTATATCTAACTATCATTCTATATATATGTCTACCTCTATATTTATATATCTGTCAAATTGTCTATCTATCTATCTATCTATTTGTCTAGCTGTCTATCTATCTATCAATCTGTTTATGTGTTAATTTATCTCAATGTTTATTTATCTTTTTGTCTATCTATCTTTCAGTCTATCTATCTACCTGTCTATTATCTATCTATCTATATATTAGTCTATCTATCTATTAGTCTATCTATCTATCTATATTTATATCATTTTATCTATCTATCTATATGTCAATATATTTATATGTTTATCAGTCTAACAGTATATGAGGTGACCTATATCTCTATCTATCAATCTATATATCTGTCAATCTAACTTTCTACCAAATTTCTATCTGGTCTATCCATATATCTGTCTATCTATTTATCTATTTATCTATCTATCTATTTATCTTTTTGTATTTTTATCTATGAGTCTATCAGTCTATCTATCTATCTATTTATCTATCTATCTATCTATTTATCTATCTATCTATCTATCTATGTATCTATGTATCTATTTATCTATCTATCTATATATCTATTTGTACATCTCATTAATTAATTTTTTATCTATATATCTGTGTAATTCTCTGCCTGTCTATCTCTCTATATGTCTTTCTGTCTATTTGTCTATCTATAAATATGTATATGTGTCTAAATATTTATATGTCAATATATCATCTAACAATGGGTCTATATTTATATATCTAGCTGTCTATCTCTATATCTATCTATCAGTCTATATGTTTATCAATTTGTCTATCTATTTATCTATCTATCTCTCTATTTATAAATATATTTATTTTGTATCTATTTATCAGTATATCTCACTATCTATCTATTGACTATCTGTCTAACTATCATTCCACCTATCTGCTAATCAATCTTTCCATTTATCTATGTTTCTTTCTATTTATTTATCTATATTTCTATCTATTTGTCTATCTAGCTATTCATTATCTATCTATCTATATATGTGTAACTATCTATTAGTCTATTAGTCTAGTAGTCTATTTATTTATCTTTTTATCTATCTATATATATCTATTAATCTATATATCTATCTATCTATATATCTATTTGTCTAACTATCATTTTTTTATCTATCTATCTATTTATCTATCTATTTATCTATCATCTATCTCTTTCACTAAATGCCTATATGTCTATATATCTATCTATTTGTGTAACCATCTAACTATCTATCTTTCTATCTGTCTATCTCTCTAATTGTCTAACTATCTTTCTATATTTAATTTATTAGTCATTATATATATATATATATAGATTTATCTATATTTCTATCTATTTTTAAGTTTATTTTTCTATCAATCTATCTGTCTATATATCTATCTAAATATCTTTCTATTTATCTATTATCTATCTTTCTATCTTTCTTTCAATGTATTTCTCTATCTCCCTATCAGTCTATTTTTCTATCTATGTAACATTATATCTATTTATCTATCTATATATCTATATATCTATATAATAATCTTTCTATCTAACAATCTATTTATATATTTATCTCTCTATCTGAATATTTTGTATCTACCAATCTTCCTATCTGCCTATCTATCTATTTATGTATATGACTATCTATGTATTTGTATATTTATCTATATATCATTCATTATATCTATTATTCTATCTGTCTATCTATATATTTTTTAACTCCCTACATACCTATCTACCTATTTGTCTATTTGTCTACATAATTATCTATCCATTTGTCTATATGCCTATCTTTCTATGTTTCTATTTGTCTTTTTATCTATCCATCTTTTAGACTTTCTATTTATAAATCTTTTTGTCTTTATATCTATCTTTCTATCTCTCGATTAGTCTATCTGTATATTGTCTATCAATCTATCTGGCTCTCTATCTATTTGTCTATCTGTCTATCTGTTTATTAGTCTATTAGTCAATATACTAATCTATCTATTTGTAAATCAATCAATCTATCTATTATCTATATATCTATCTATCTATATATTTTTCTATGTATATATCTATCTATTTATCTATCTATCATTTTGTATATCTATTTATCTATGTAGCTATCTACATGTCTATCTATTTATCTATCAATCTATCTTTCTATATGTCTATCCGTATATTAGTCTATCTATCAATCTGTCTATTTATCAATTTGCACATATCTTTATTTGTCGATCTATCTATCTAACTATCTACTTATTTGTCCATCTATCTATCTATTTGTCTATATATAAATCTTTCTATCTTTCAAAATGTCAATCAATCAATCAATCTATCTATATATCTATCTATCTCTTTATCTAACTATTTTTTTATCATTATTTCTATTTATATATATATATCTCTCTCTTTCTATATATCTATTTATCTATCAATCAAAATAAATGTCTATATGTCTATCTGTCTATATCTCTATCTATCTATATGTATTTTGTCTATCTATTTATCTTTCTATATGCCTATTTGTCTATATATATATATTTCTATCTTTTTATCAGTCTCTCTTTCTATATGTATATATATCTATTTATCTGTTTATCTGTCTGTCTTCATATTTCTCTATCTATCTATATTATCCATCTATCTAACTAACTAAATAACTATCTATCTGTCTATCTATCTATCTGTCTATCTGTCTGTCTATCTATCTGTCTGTCTATCTGTCTGTCTATCTATCTATCTTTATGTTTATCTATCTATCTATCTTTTAGAAAATCTCACTATTTGTCTATTTATATAACTATCTATTTATATATTCGTCTATCTATCTGTTTGTCTATATATATATATATATGTATGTATATATCTCTGTCTGTCTATCTGTCTATTAGTCTATAAATCTATTTTTTTTTATTAATATTAACCCTCTCTTTTGGCGGAGGAATACCATTTTTACAACATACTTGCTTGCTACCCAATGCCCTTTACACCCTTCATATCTTATATACCCCTATCGAGTATTATCTAATGAGACATGCATACAAATTAAAAGTAATCATACATTTCACTTGCATCAAAACATTTAAACTGCTTGTGAATATGAATATGCTATGAGTCAAATCTTTGCTTTTTGTATATCATTAGTAACTTCAATGTGATCCTTTAATACTTTTTATTGACTCTTATGCTGTCCCTTATGCTGCCCTTTAAACTTTTCTGTTATTGCGTCTCTGGGAGCCTCCAATAATGCCTCTTTAGCTATCCCCGAGCCTCTTTAACTGTCTTCCTAAACCTCTTAAAGTCCTCTATTTCCTGTCTTTCAGCTTATAATCTGAAACAAACATTCTTTCTCCCCTTGTCCCGATTAACCCTCCCCTTAACAAAGAATCTGGAAATAAAATAAACACGAACAACAACCGCTTCTTCTTCCTTCCCGTTCCAGCACCTCGAAGTGGCAAAACCTCCTTTCTTGTCTTTACCACTACCAATATTGAGTTGTCTGCAATATTTCCTGCAAAACAGTAAAAATATACAAAAAAACCCCCCCCTCTATACTTGCATTTAATAACCTAACCCTAACTCTTCTGCCCAATCTATATTTGCTACCTCACCCTAACATATATAGTACAAACTTTATATTTACCATCTAAACAAACAGCCCTTATTTTACTTAGATTCTGGAAGCTAAACAGAAAACACCCCTAGGACCCCTTCTCATTTTCAATTCTTTTTAGGACCAATGCTTGCAGCCTTTTCAAGCATCAACTTCACCCCAAGCTTGAATCTGTGATCTTAAAAATGACAGAAACAAAGAAAACAAAACAAAAAATAGATAAAACAGTAAAGCAATAAGGAAATAATCAATTAATAGTCCCCCTCAGGACCGGGGTGACCCTTATCTGAATATTTGCAGCAAAACCAAACCACAAGCTACACAAAAAAGGAACAGCAACACAAGCAACAATACCTTGCACTATTACCTTGCCCTATTTCCTTGTCCTATTACAGCAGCAAGAACAGCAGCAAAACAAGGAATAACAGAATTATCCTTATTTAAGATTCACTGTGGCTTTGTTATATAACAGCGTTTATATAGCAGCGTAAAAGTCAGAATACATATTATGATATTATCTTAGCACCCTTACATTTTAGCTAACCTGCAAGGAAAGTCAAGATACTTATTTTAAAGTACTCATTATTCCCGCCCAATCCATCAGAAAGTTGAGGCTTTGTTATACCTTCGTGATCTGTTTATTTGTTCTAATATAAGGAAAACCCATTTTATCTAAACATGCTATTCCCTGTATGATCTCTTATTACCCCGCCTCCTCCTACTATTCCAGTGTCCCTGCTAAAACTCCCATCCGTATTAAGTGAGAGTTTACCAATCGGCGGAGCATTCCACTGTATACATTTAGCCCATTGCTGTTTTAAAACTTTATATGTGAGATCCCATTCTTTCTCAAGCTTCTTTTCTTGTTTCATTTCTTGAATAACTATCGGTTTTATTAGTGATATATTACATATCTCCTTTCTAATATCTTTTATAATTTCTGTTAAATTCATCCTTATATTTTCAAATTTACTCTTGTTTCGAGATTTCCATATACACCAAATAATTAGATGCGGCAGTTTTTGATTAAGCCATTTCCTGGTGGGGCTTTTCGTGTTCTCCTTTTCTCATTTTTTAACTTTATCTATTAATCCATCATCTATTTTACATATTCTTTTTTCCCCTTCCATTTCTTTCCATATTTCTGCTGCGATTGGACCATTAGAAAGCAAATGATCAGTGGTTTCAACCTCTTGTGAACAGCATTCGCATCTTGATGTGATGTTTATTCCTTTCTTTTGTATATTTCTATCTACCGGTATAGCATTCATTAAAGCCTTCCATGTGAAGGAGCGCATTTTTTGCGGTATGTTTTCTTGCCATACCCATTTAAATAGAGTTTGAGCTGGTTTTTTCTTTCTGACCAAGTCTTTTGCCGACTTGAGGGAAAAGTTTCCTTGTGGTGTTAACGTCCATTTCCAGCCGCTCCTCTTTTGTATAGAGTGTGAGTCTACTATTTCTTTTTGTTTTACCATTGACTTCCAACTGTTTGAGACTTTCTTAGTGGTCTTATTCTTGTTATCTAAATATCTTGCCCGCATATATTTAGCCCAAAGATTATCGCTTTCTTTAAGTCTCCACCAGCTTTTACAGTCCCGGGCAGCTGCTGAGTCCTGGAGGCTCATTAGACCTAATCCTGCTTCCTCTTTCGGATAACAGATACTTTTCCAGTCCTTCCAATGTAGTTTATTTCTGCCTTGTTTTTTACCCCATAATAAGTTGGCCATTTCCGATTCGAGTTTTTTAATAAATTTCTTAGGGGCGTGTATCACGGATAATATGTGCGTTAGCGTGCTTTGTAATACATGTGGCAGCAGCGTTATCCTCCCCCCAAATCCCAGTAACTCTTCTTTCCATCCTGCTATTTTCTTTCTTAGTTTGTCTTGAAGGTAACTTAGATATTCTTCCTTCAACCTCCCCTCATATATCGGACAACCTAAATACATTAATGCCCCTTTAATTTCTGCAAATCCTGTAATACTTTTTATTTTATCTACTAACTTTAATTTTGCATTTTTAGCAAGCATGAACTGACATTTACTTTTATTAACCATTTGGCCTGTCTCTTTTTCAAAAATTTGGAGAAGATCCATAAGATTCATTAAAGACTTTATGCTAGCATTTGTAAATATTATAAGGTCATCTGCATAAGCTAAACAGCCTATTCTAGGTGTATTCCTTGGTTGTCTGAATGACAATATTTTACCTTCGGATATTTTCTTATTCAAGTTACGTATTAACAATTCTAAATAGATATCAAAAAGAAGAGGGGATAACGGATCCCCTTGCCTTAAACTTTTATTTGGTTTAAATTCCTCACTTAACTTACCATTTACCAGGACTCTTACCCAAGTACTTGAAATGCATCTATATATTAGATCTATGGTCAGCTCAGAAAAGCCGAACCTTCTTAACACAAAGCAAAGGGTATCCCATTCTACTCTATCGAAGGCTTTCGATAGATCTAATTTGACCACTAAGTTTTTTCCTATAGACTTACTTCCTATCTCTTTCATCATTTCTGATGCAAGCTTTATATTTTCTATCATTAATCTATTTTTAACAAAGCCCTTTTGTTTTTGAGATATTATTGAAGGTAAAATTAAGCTCAGCCTATTTTGTAATATTTTGCCAGTATTTTATAAATAGCATTGCATAAACTTATTGGTCTATAATCCTCACATTTCTGTGGTGATTCTTTTTTTGGAATTAATACTATAAAAGATTTTGCCCATGCTTTTGGGATTTCCGCACCTACAAAAAAACTTGCAATTGCAGGGACTAGCTCAGTTTTAATCGTATCTCAGTTTACCTGAAAAAAATAATTGTTCCAACCATCAGGTCCTACTGCACTTTCTTTATCCAGACTAAAAACAGCCTCTTTAACTTCTGGTTCTTCTGGGATCAATTTCATTAATTGATTTTGAGCTTCCGTAATGGTCGCCCTAATCTCTTGCATTAGAGAATTATCTGTCCTACATGACTGACTACATAGTTGATTTTCAAAAAAAATTTTAAAGAAAGCTCCTATTTCCTTTTCATTTTCTACCCATTTTCCTTCTTTGTTTATTAGACCTTTAATTTTATTTTTTTGAGATTTTATTTTAGACATACTATAAAAAATTTGGTATTACGATCCCCATCTTTTAACCATTTTATTTTTGCTCGTTGTTTCCAGTAAATTTCTTCCATGTGTAGTTTCAATCTCAGTTCTCCTTTAGCCTTACTTAATTCTATCTGAGTTTCATTATTATTAGTGGAGTCAAAATCTTGCTCCAGCTTGGCTACTTTATCTTCTAGTTTTTTTAGCTCCTGATTTAATTTCCCAAAAACCTCTTTATTCCATGTTTTTAAACAAGCTTTTAGCCTCAGAAGTTTAATTGATAGAACTTGCATCGGTTTACCCTCTGCTGGCTCTTTCCAAGATTCTCTAACAAGTCATGCAAATCTCGCATGCTCTACCCACATATTTTGAAATTTAAAATTAGATGTATTACCCTGGTTTTTTTAAATCGTGATAAGCAGTGGTCTATGGTCAGAGCAAGTTCTATTTAAGTGTTTAAGCCCCGTAGTCCCTTGTGAGGTGACCCACTTTGTGTTACACATAATCCTATCCAGTCGAGCCCAGATGACTCCTTTTTTTTTCCAATTATTACACCAGGTATATCTCAAGCCATTGAAATCTATTTCCATTAGATTGGTAATGGCTATTGTTTCATTAAATTGCTTCATGGCTACCTTATCCGGTGGTTTACCACCCTTCTTTTCTTGAGGGCTTCTAATTATATTAAAGTCGCCTCCTATTATCCAAGGTGAATTTCTACTTGCTATATCTTTCATTTCTTCCCATAATGCCAACCTAGATTGTTTATCATTTTTTGCATAAACTGCTGAGATTATTTGATCTGTGCTCTTATCTAATTTGAAATGTACTATTTGTTCATTATCTTTTAATATTTCAATTTTCAATTTACTGTGCCATAAAATCCAAAGTTTACTATTTAGATTAGCATAAGCCTTATTAAATCCTAAAATTACTCTATATTTATTTAGTTGATCTTGCAGGACCATTGGTCCTACAATAATCATTAATGAGATTTTATGTTCTTTAATTAAAAGTCTTAATCTATTTATCGTGGGACTATTGGCTATTCCCCTAACATTCTAATATAAACATCTATCCATTAAAAACTAGTTTAGCTTGGGCTCGAGTTGTACACTTAGATTCATAAGACATGTTAGCATATTTTTTCGTATTTCTTGCTGTTTTAGGAGTGTGAGGAATTTCATACCTAATCTCCTTATATTTTATCTGTTTTCCGAGCACCATAGCCATTTATCTAATCTCCTTATATTTAATTAAAAGTCTATAAATCTATTTGTCTATATATCTATCTATATATTTATTTGTATATTTATCTATCTAACTATTGAAAATCTATCTATTAGTCTTTATGAATATATGTGTATATATCTATCTATCTATCTATGTGTTTATGTGTCTATTTTTTTATCTATCTATATGTCTGTCTATCTATGTGTTTATCTATCTATCTATTTTAATGTCTGTCAGTCTATCAGCCTATGAGTTTATCTATCTATTTGTCTATCTATCTATCTATCTATCTTTATTTCTTTATTTCTTTATTTCTTTTTGTCTATCTATCTATCTATCTATTTATCTATCTGTCTGTCTGTCTATTTGTCTATTCAACTATATATCTATCAATCTAACTATCTATCTATTTAACAATCTATCAGTCTATAATCCTAACTATCTATATATCTCTCTATCTAATTGACTATCTATCTATCTATCTATCTGTCTGTCTATCTGTTTAATTGTTATATATCCAACTATCTATCTAATTATCAATCTATATAACTAACTTTCTATCTATATGTCTATCTTTTTATCTATCAATCTATTTATCAATCTATTGATCTATTAATCTATGTATCTTTCTAATTGTCTATCTTTATATCTATCCATATGTCTATCTATCTATCTATCTATCTAGCTACCTGTCTGTCTGTCTATCTATTTATCTATCTATATATCTGTAAAACTATCTATCTATCTCTCTATCAATCTATCAATCTAAATATGTGTGTATATATATATATATCCATCTCTATAATGATTTATTAGTCTATCTTCCTATCTATTAATATGCCTATCTATATATCTATTTATCATTCTATTAGTCAATCAATCAATCTATCTATCTATCTATATGTCTATTTGTCTAATTATCTATCTCTCTGGATGTATATTAGTCTATTCATTTATTAGTCTATCTATCTATCTATCTATCTATCTTTCTATTTATCCAAATGTTTATTTATCTATCTTTATGGAAATATGTCTATTCATCTATCTATCTATCTATCTATCTATCTACCTATCTATCTAACTATCAATCTATCTATCTATTTATTAGTCTATTAGTCTAACTATCTATCTATCTATGTATCTATCTATCTATCAATCTATCAATTTATATGACTATCTTTCTTTCTTTCTATTTATTAATATATCTATCTATGTATCTTAATAATTTCCTATCTTTCTATCTATATATCCATCTATTTGTCTATCTATCCATCTATCTACATGTCTATCTATCTGTCTTCTTGACTATCTATATATATATCTATCTATCTATATATCTATTAGTTAATCTATCAATCTAATTATGTGTCTATCTATATTTCTATCTATTTTTTATCTTTTATTCTCTATGAGTCTATCTATCTATATGTCTATTTATATAATTGTCTATCTATCTATCTGTCTAAACTAAAAATCTCTCTATCTTTCTATATGTCTATATGTCGATCTCTCTATATCTATCGAACTGACTTTCTATTTGTCTATCTATCTATCTATTAGTTTGTCTATTTTTCTATACGACAATTTTTAAATCTAACTATCTGTCTATATGTATATTTTTCTACTATCAATTTGTATATCTATATATTGGTCTACCTGCCAAATTGTCTATTTGTCTATCTATATATCAAGCTATTTGTCTATCTATCTATTTGTCGATTTGTCTATGTATCTATATATATGTCTATTAGTCTATATATCGATCTGTCTATCTATCAAATAAACTATCTATCTATCTATTTGGCTGTTTGTCTATCTATCTGTCTGTCTATCTATATATCAATCCATTTATATATCTATTTATCTCTCTATCATTCTATCTGTCTATCTATCAGTATATGTAAATCTATCTATCTATATGTCAATATATCTATCTATCTATCTCTCTCTCTCTCTCTATCTATTGGTCTATCTCTCTATTAGACCATTAGACTATTAGTCTATTAGTCTTGTAGTCTATTAGTCTATGTGTCTAACTATCTTTCTATCTATCTAAATAACTATCTATTTATCTGTCTATTAGTCTATTAGTCTATCTATTTATCTATTTATTTTTTTTTATAAATTG
This sequence comes from Sapria himalayana, assembly GCA_029783825.1. NCBI lineage: Eukaryota > Viridiplantae > Streptophyta > Magnoliopsida > Malpighiales > Rafflesiaceae > Sapria > Sapria himalayana. The sequence continues at coordinate 82,086 of JAREIK010001859.1, read as the reverse complement.
ATCTATCAATCTAACTATATAACTATCCATCTGCTGATCTACCTATCTCTTTATCTATTTATCTATTAATATGTCTATATGTATATCTATATGTCTATCTATCTATCTATCTATTTATCTATCTGTCTATCTATCTATCAATTTGTCTAAGTGTCTATTAATATCTATCTTTATCTATCTAACTATATATCTATCTGTCTATCTATCAATTCACCTATCTATTTATCAATATATCAATCAATCAATCTATCTATCTATATGTCTATCTATCTATCTATAAATCTCCATGTCTATTTGTCAATCAATCAATCTATCTATATGTCTATCTATCTATCTATAAATCTCCATGTCTATTTGTCAATCAATATATCTATCAATCTATATTTCTATGTCTATTAGTCTCTCATTCTATGATTTTATCTGTCGATCTGAATATATATCTATCTGTCTATCTATTTATTTGTCCATCTTTCTATTTGACTATTTATATATCTGCCTATCCATCTGTTTATTTTTTTTATCTATCTATCAATCAATCTATATCTCTATCTATCTATCTATCTTCAATATATTAGTAAATCTGTCTATATATCTACAAGTCTACTTGTCTATCTATATATCTAACTATCTATCTATTTATCTATCTTTCAATCTACCTATCCACATAACTATCTCTTTATCTTTTTGTATATCTATCTATTTGACTAAAAATTTATAAGTCTATCTGTCTATATATATATATATATATGTTATCTATATAATTATCTATCTATCTATCTATCTGTCTATCTCTCTGTCTATATGTTTATATTTCTATATTTCTATATGTCTATTTAACATTTTATCATCTATCTAGCTAACAATCGATTAATATATATATGTGTCTATTTATCTATTTATTTATCTGTCTATCTTTCTCTCTTACCATCTATCTATTTGTTTATTTATCTATCTTTCTATCTTACTATCTATCTATCAATTTATACTTCTGATTGTTTATGTATCTTTCTTTTTATTAGTCTATCAATCTATCAGTCTATATATATATATGTGTGTGTGTGTGTGTGTGTGTGTGTGTGTGTCTATCTTTTTATCTATTTGTTATTTGTCTATCTGTCTTTTTGTCTATAAATCTATTTGTTTATCTAGTTATCTATCTATTTGTCTATCTCTCGATCTATCTATTAGTTTATTATTCTTTCTGTCTAGTAGTCTATCTGTGTAAATGTCTTTCTATTTATTTATAAATTTTTCTATCAATTTATTTATCTATGTATCAATCTGTTTATTTTTCTTTCTCTCTATCAATCTATCTACTTGTCTATCTACCTAACTATTTATTTTTCTATTTGACTAAATGTTTATATTTCTATTTATCTATCTATTTATCTATTTGTCTAACTTTCTAACTATCAACCTTTCTATTTGTCTATCTTTCTATCGATAGTCTATTAGTCTAGTAGTCTATCTATGTATATATGTCGATATGTTTATTTATCAATAAATAAATCAATCTATCTATCTATGTATCAATCTATCTATTTTTCTATCTGTCTATTTATCTATCTACATATCTATCTGCCTAAATATCTATTTTTATATTTATCTATATGTTTATCTATCTTTATATTTATTTTTCTATCTATCTATCTATATTTATATCTCTTTATCTATCTGTCTATATGTCTATCTATCTATCATCTATCTTGCTAACTATCTAAATGTCTATCTATATTTTGACTATTTGTCTATTTCTCTATCTATCTATCTATCTATATGTCATTCTATATATCATTCTATCTATCTTTCTATCTTTCTATTTATCTATTTTCTAACTGCCTATATGCCTATCTACCCATCTATCTATTTTCCTATCAAATTATATGTCTATTTGTCTATGCTGACTATGTGATATCTATTTATTTGTCTATCTTTATATCTTTATAACTTTATATCTTTCTATTGTTATCTCCATCTATGTGTGCATTTGTCTATCTATCTTTTTTTATGTCTATTTATAATTCACTCTGTATAAGTCTATTTGTCTATCTTACTATTTGTCTATCTATCTATTAGTCTGTCAGCCAATATGTCAATTTGTCTAACTATATATCTAGCTATCTATCTATTAGTTTGTCATCCAATATGTCAATTTGTCTAACTATATATCTATCTATCTATCTATTTGTCAATCTATCTACCTGTCTATTTATCTAACTATCAATTTATCTATATATATATATATATATGTCATTTTGTTTACCTTTATATTTATATATGTATCTATTTGTCTATTTTTCTATCTGTCTATCTATATATCTATCAATCTAAAATATATTTATATATTTATATGATAATCTATCTATCTATCCATTTGACTATCTATCTATCTATCTATTTATCTATCTATCTAATCTATATATCTTGCTATATTTCTCTCATCTGAACTATTTATATATCTATCTATATGTCATTCTACTTATATTTCTATCAATCAATCAATCAATATATCTATTTGTCTATTTTTTTTTTGTTAATCTTTTTATCTTTTTATTTATCTATCTATTTATCTAACTTTCTATCTATCTAATTATCTTTTTATATATCTCTCTATAATTTATCTGTCTATTTTTAATATATATTTAAATTTATCTCTCTCTCTCAATCTATTTGTCAATCTATCTCTCAAACTATATATAAGTCTATCTATCTATGTGTCTATCTCTCTATCAATTTATCTCTCAATTTGTATATATATCTATTTTTCTATATATCTTTATGTCTATTTGTCTATCTTTCTATCTAACTACCATTCACACTTTATATATTTAAATCTATTTATCTATTTATCCATCTATCCATATATCTATTTGTCATTTCTCTCTATCTATTTGTCTATCTATGTATCAATCAATCAATCTATCTATCTATCCATCTATCTATATATTGATCAGACTATTAATCAACTAACTATATGCCTATATATATATATATCTCTTTATTTATGTGTATATATATATATATATATATATATTTATTTATTTATTTATTAGTCTAACTATTTATCTATATGTCTTCATATCTATCTTTCTATTTTTCTTTCTATCTATCTAATTATCTATTTATATGTGTCTATTTGTCTATCTGTCTATTTGTCTATGTGTATATATATCTATCTATCTATTTTTCTAACTATAAAATATCTATCTACCTATCTATCTATGTGGCTATGTGTCTATTTATCTATCTGTATATCTGTCATCTATCTATCAGTCAATATGTCGATCTTTCTATATATCTTAATATCTGCCAATCTATCAATCTATCTACATATCTATCTATCTATTTATCTACCTTTCTACTAATCTGCTTATCTATCAATCAATCAATCAATCTGTCTATCTATAAATGTATCTATCTATTAATGTATCTATCTATCTATCTTTGTGTCTATATATCTATATGACTTTCTATGTATTTGATTATTTGTCTATTTGTTTATTTGTCAATCAATCAATCAATCAATCAATCTGTCTATCTATATTTATGTATCTATCTATCTATCTGTCTATTTATCTTTCTATCTCTCTATCTATATGCCTATATTTCAATCTTTTTATATGTCTATCTATCTATCTAACTATCTATCTTTCTATTTTTTTATCTATATATCTATCTATCTAGTCTGTCTGTCTATTGTCTATAGATCTATTTTTCTATTTATCATATATCTTTCTCTCGGTCGATTTGTCTATCTCTCTATCTATCTATCTTTCTATCTATATATTTGTATATCTACCTATCATTCTATCTATCATCTATCTATCTATCTGTGTATCGATAAATCAATATCTCATATGATCTATGAACCTGCTACCTTTTATTTATGTCTTTCTGTATATCTATGTTTATATTTGTCTATCTATCTATCTATCAATTTGTTTATTTTTCTATCTATCGATATGTCTACGTATTTGTCTATTTCTCTTTCTTTCTAATTTTTTATTTGTTTATTTGTCTATTTGTCTGTCTAATTTTTTATCTATCTATTTGTCTAAATGTCTATATGTGTATCTACATATCAATGTTACTATGTAAATATCAATCTTCTTATATGTCTCTCTCTATTAGTCTAACTATCTTTTTTATCTATCCGTTTATTAGTCAATCTATCTATTTTTCTTTTTATATATCTATTTATCTAGTTATCTATCTGTTTATGTATCTATCTTTCTATTTATTTATCTATCTATCCATTTATATGTCTATCTATTTATCTATCTATCTAACTATCTATCTATCTATCTTTTAATCTATCTATCTATCTATTTATCTGTGTGTCTTTGTGTCTTTGTGTCTTTGTGTACATCTATCTATCTATTTATATTTCAATCTATCTATTTTTATTGATCTATTTATATATCTATCTATTTGTACATCCATCAATCTATCTGTCTATATATCTATCTATTTTTTTGTATATATGTCCATCTAAATATCTTTCTATCTATATATCTATCTATTTGTCTATATCTATCTATCTGTCTATATGGATATCTATCATTATTTATATTTGTATATCTAACTTCCTATATATCTTCTATCTGTCTACTTATATATATGTCTATCTATCCTTCTATCTTTGTATCTTCCTATATGTCTATCTTTGTTTATATTTATCTTTATATTTGCCTATTTGACAATCTGTCTATCTGTCTATATGTCAATCTTTTATTAATTTATCTATTTATTTGTCAAACTACTTGTCTATCTATCTATCTATCTATTTGTCTATCTTTCTATATAAATATCTGTCTATCTATCGATTTGCTTATTTATTTATCTATCTTTCTATCTATCTAATTGTCTATTGCCTATCTTTCTAAGTATATCTATATATCTGTCTATTTGTTTATCTATGTATATTTCTACCTGTCTATCTCGATTTTTCTATCCATCTATTTGTCTATCAGTTAATCTGTCCATCTTTTTATCCATCAATATGTCTATCTATATATTTTTAAATTTCTCTATCTATTTATCTATCTATCTAACTATCTATCTCTCTATTTATCTATTTGTCTATATATCAATCTGTCTATCTCTCTATCTCTCTATTTATCTATCTATCTATCTGTCTGTCTGTCTATCTATCTTTCTATATGTCTAACTATTTATCTATAATTCTATCTATATATCTAAATATCCTTCTATCTAACTAACTATCTATCTATGTATCTATTTACTTCTATGTCTATCTACCTATTTTTCTATTACCCTATCTATCTATATATTTCATAATCTATCTATCTATATATATCTATATATCTAATTATATACTTATCTAATTTTTATCTATCTATTTCTTTACTATATATTAGTCTATCTACCAATGTATTTATCTATTTATCTGTCAATCAATCAATCAATCTATCTATCTATATATCTATCTATCTATCACTCTATCAATCTATTAGTTTATGAGTCTATCTGTCTATCTGTTATCTTTCTATCTATCATTCTATCTATCTATCTATCTATCTATTTATATATCTATTTGTCTATATGTTTATTAATCAATAAATCTATCTATCTATTTGTCTATATTTTTCTCTTTATTTGTTTATCTAGTCAATCAATCTTTTTGTCTAGTTGTCTATTTGTCTATTTGTCTATCTCACTATCTATCTATC
>JAREIK010001859.1:0-72005 GCA_029783825.1 Sapria himalayana | reverse complement strand
TATATATATATATATATATATATATATATATATATATATATATTTGTTTATTTATGTATTTATCAATTTGATTATTTGTCTATCTATCTAGCTACCTATTTATTTATTTGTCTATCTAACTATCTATCTATTTATATATCTATGTGTCTATTTATATCTCTATCTATCAGTCTATCTATTAATCTATCTATATATCTATAAGACTATTTGTCTATCTCACTATTGTCTTTCTGTCTAACTATCTATCTATCTATCTAGCTATATGTCTATCTGTAATATTAATTATTTCTCTATCTTTCTATCTATCTATCTTCTATCTCTCTATCTATTAATCTATTAGTTTATTTCTCTTTTAGTCTAGCTATCTATATATTATATTTATACACCTCTCTATCTACTATCTATCCTTTATATGTTTATCTCTTTATCTGTGTTTCTTTATATCATTATATTAGGCTATCTATCTTTCAATCTATCTATTTATCTATCAGTCTGTATATCTCTATATCTAACTATTTTTTTATCTAGCTATTTTTCTATCTAACTGTCTATCTATTTTTCTATGTATTTATGTATATATCACTCTATATGTCTATCTATTTATTCATCTATATATCTATCCGTTTGTCTGTCTATTTGTCTATCTATATTTTTTTCTAAGTTTCTATGTCTCTATGGGTCTATGTGTCTATCTGTCTGTCTGTCTATCTCTCTATCTATCTACCATTCAATTAGTGTATTAGTCTTTGTCAATTTGTCTATCTTTATTTCTATCTATCTATCTATCTATCTGTCTATATGTGTATCAATCTTTCTGACTATCTACAATCTATATAACTATCTATCGATTTATCTATCTATCTGAGTATATTTTTATTTATCCATCCATCTATATGTCTATTTATTTATATGTCTATATGTGTATATGTGTCTAGATGCCTATCTATTTATCTATTTATCTATGAATTGGCCTATCTACCTATCTATATATATATTTCTATCTATGGGTCTATCTATATATTTGTCTATATGTGTATATGTGTAACTACCTACCTATCTATCTATCTATCTATCTTTGTGTCTATATGTCTATCTATCTATCTATATGTACATTTGTCTATGTGTCTAAGAGTCTATCTGTTAATTTGTCTATTTTTCTATCTATCTATTTATCTAGATATCATCAATCTATCTATTTATATATCTGTCTATTTGTCTATCAATATATATATTTAACTATCTCTCAATGTATTTATCTATTTCTCTATTTGAATATATGGCTATCTATATATATGTCTATCTGTCTATATATCAATCTATCTATCTTTTTATTTATCAATCTAACTATTTCTATATCTATCAATCATTTTATTAGTCTATATGTCAATCTATATATCTATCTATATGTCGATTAGTCAATCTGTATATCTATCTGTCTGTCTGTCAATTTGTATATCTTTATATCTATATATATTTCTATCTGTCTGCCTATTGGTCTATCTATCTATATATGGTTATTTATTTGTCTATCTGTCTATCTATCTATTTGTCTATCTGTCAATTTATCTATTTGTCTATCAATCTATCTATTTATCTGTCTATCTATCTATGTGTCTATTTTTTTATATGTCTATATATCTATTTGTCTATTTGTCTATATATCTAACTAACTAAATATCTATCTATCTATCTACCTATCTATTTATCTGTCTATCTATCTATCTAACTATTTGTCTATATATTTATCTGCCCATCTGTCTATCTATCTATATCTCTACATGTCTATATATCTATTTATCTTTCTATCTATCTATATATATGTTAGTCTATCTATTTATCTTTCTACATGTATCTCTGCCTTTCTATATATCTATCAGTCTATTTGCCAATCTTTCTTTCTATCTCTCTCTAACTTTCTAAGTATCTTTTAGTCTATCAGTCAATTAGTCAATCTATCTATCTATCAATATATATATATATATATATATATATATATATATATATATATATGTTTATTAATCTACTTACCTATCTATCTAGTTGCCTATCTGTCTAGCTATATATATGTATTTATTTATTTATTCATTCATTTATCTATCTATTTGTTTATCCATAAAAAATATATCAATCTATTTATATATCAATATATCTATCAATCTATTTGTATATGAGTCTATTTTACTTTCAATCTATTTGTTTATATAAATATTTTTATGTGTCTATTTATCTTTATGTTTATCTATATATCTATCTATATGTCTATTTGTCTATACATATTTCTATCTATCCATTAGTCTAGCATTGTATCTATTTATCTTTCAATTTATCTATCTATCTATATATATGTCTATCTTTCTATAATGAAATCTATCTATCTATCTATGTATCTATCTATCTAAATGCCTATCTGCCTATCTTTCTATCTCTCTATCTACCTATCAATCTATCTGTATTTCTATCAATGTGTAAATTTGTGTCTATGTATGTATATATCTATCGATTTATTAGTCTATCAATCTATTTGTCTATCTATTTATGTGCCTATCTATTTATCTATATATCTATCTATTTGTTTATCTGTTAATCTCTCTATCTATCCATAATTATATATTAGTCTATCTATCTTTATATCTATTTGATTATCTATTTATTTGTCTATTAATGAATTGTCTAACTATCAATATATCTTTTTATCTATTTAGTTATCTATCTATCTATCTATCTATCTTTTTATTTGTCTACCTATCTATCAATCTTTCAATTTGTATATATGTTTATCTATCTATTTTTTTATCTATCCAACTATTTATCTGTATATCTATATGTATAGTTGTGCATCTATATATCATTATATATCACTATTTGTCAATATGTCTATCTATGAATTTATATATTGGTATATCTATCTAAATATCTATAGGTATATCTATCATTATGTCTATCTCTTTATCTATAAATATACTTTTTCTTTATATACCTATTTGTCTATATGTTAATTTATATATTTGTGTATCTGCTTATAAATTTATATCTCATTTGTCTATATGTATATTTACCTATTAAATATGTGTCTATCTATTTAAATATAAATAGGTTTATCTTATCTCTATGTCTATCTTTTTATCTATATATCTATCTATCTTTCTATTTATTTATTTTTTTATTTGTCTATATAACTATCTACCTATTAGTCTATCAATCTATTTTTATCCATATATTTATCTTTTAGTCAATCTATCTCACTATCTTTCTATCTATCTATCTATTTATCTTTTTGTTTATGTGTCTATTTGTCTATTTGTCGATATGTCTAACTATCTAGATGTCTATCTATCTATCTGTCTATATATCAATCTATCCATTTATCTATCTTGCTATCTATCCATTTATATATCTATCTATTTTTGTCTATTTATCTCTCTATCTATGTGTCTTTCTATCTATCTGTCTTTCTGGCTATCTGTCTAACTCTCTTTTAATCAATCTATCTCTATTTATCTATCTATCTATTTATTTTTTTGTCTATGTGTCTATTTGTCTATCTATCTAACTATCTAGATGCATATCTATCTATCTATCTTTTTATCCATTTATCTATCTATCTATCCATTTATCAATCTATATATCCAATTATCTACCTATCTATTTGTGTCTATTTGTATATATTTATCTTTCTATATATTTGTCTATCTGTCTAACTCTCTATTAGTCTATATATCTATCTATATATCTATCTGGCTATATGTCTATCTATTTATCTATCTATTTCTTTATATGTCTATATATCTATCTATGTATCTATCTAATCAGTTTATTTGTCTATTAGTCTAACTATCTAAATATCTAACATTATATTTATCTATTTATCTTTCTTTCTATAAGAATATCTACTTATTTATCTATCAGTCTATCAGTCTATCAGCATATTAGTCTATCAATATATCTATCAATCTTTCTATCAGACTATCTTTATAAATGATCTATCTTGTATGTCTATTTATCTATATGTCTATTTGTCTATATTTCTATCTATCTAACTATCTATCTATATAACTATCTTTCTATCTATATATCTGTCTATTTATTTATCTGTCTATTTATTTATATATCTATCTTTTTATTTATCTATATATTTATTTATATATCTATCTATCTATCTATCTATCTTTCTGTCTATCTGTCTATTTGTCTATCTCTCTATCTATCTATCATTCTATCAGTATACTAGTCTATCATTCTATATGTCTATCCTTATATATTTCTATCTATCTAAATATCTATATATCTATCTATTTATCTGTGTATAAATCCATCTTTCTATCTTTTTATCTATCTATCAATATGACTATATTTGTATTTTTCTATCCATCGATGCATCTATCTATCTATCTATATGTATATTTATAATTCTATCTGTATGTCTATTTTACTATCTATCTATCTATGTATTTGTATATTTGACTAAATCTTACTATCAATCAATTTGTCTATTTATCTATGTATCCATCTGTCTATCTATGTATATGTGTATCTACCTATATATCTATCTATCAAAATATCTATCATTTGATCTATATATCTATCTGTCTATCTGTATGTGTATCTATGTATCTAACTGTCTATCTATCTTTTTGTATATCTTTTATCTATCTATTTATCTGTCTATTTGTCTATATGAATATTTGTCTATTTATCTATATATCTATCTATACATCTATCTGCTTATATGAATATCAGTCGATCTATATATCTATCTATCTATTTATTTATCTTTCTATCTATCTATTTATATGTCTATTTGTCTATCTATCTATCTGTTTATATATCTATCTATATATTTATTTGTGTATCCATATATGTGTCTATCAATATATATATATATATATATATATATATCTATCTATCTACCTATCTATCTATTTGTCTATTTTCATATCTTTCTATCTATTTATTTATATGCATATCTATCTATCGATCTCGCTATCTCTCTCTCTATCTATCTATTTATCTGTTAATCTTTCCATCTATCTATATGTCTATATTTCTTCTTAATTATCTATGTATCTATCTATCTAGCTATCTATCTATCTGTCTATTTGTTTATCTATCTACATATCTATCTATCTAACATTCGATTTGTCATTTTGTCTATTTGGTTATATGTCAATCTAGCTATCTATCTATCTATTTATCACTCATTTTGCATATATGTAAATCTATATATTTGTAAATCTATTTCTATATCTATCTATAATTATATCAGTTTATCAATCTATCTATCTATTTTTCTATCAGTTTATCATTATATATATATATATATATATCTATCTATCTCTCTCTCTCTCTATGTATATATCTATATGTTTATCTATATATTTGTGTATCTATCAATCTATCTATGTGTCAATAAATCTATATATCTTTCTATCATTTTATTTTTCTTTCTATCTATCCATCTATCTAATTGATTATCTATCTTTTGTTTATCTATCTATTCATCTATCTTTCTATCTATATTTCTCTTTGTCTATCTATATATTTATTTGTCTATTTGTTTATCTATATTTCTATCTATCTATATATTTATCTATATGCCTAAATGTATATCTTTTTATCTATCTATCATCCTATCTATCTATTTATTTGTCTATATCTATCTATCTATCTACTACTTTTTTTACTTCATCATATTCTTCTTATTCTATTTCTTCTTCTTCTTCTTCTTCTACTTTTTATTCTACTTATTCATTCTTTTACTTTTATTTAGCTTCTTCTTCTTTTTATTATTCTACTTCTTCTACATCTTCTTCATCTTCTTTTTTTTCTTTTTCTTTTTTTTCTTTTTCTTTTTTTTCTTCTTCTTTTCTGCTTATTCTTCTTTTTTATTCTTCTACATTTTCTTCTTCTTCTTCTTCTTCTTCTTCTTCTTTTTTTACTTCTTTTTCTTTTGATTGTTCTTTTTAGCTTGTTCATTTTCTTCTTCAACTTCATTTTCTAGTTCTGCTTCTTGTTTTTTTTCTTCTTCTTCTTTTTCAGCTTATTTATATGCTTCTTCTTTTTCTCCATCTTCTTCTTATTTTTCAACTTCTTTTTATACTTCTTTTTATCTATCTTCTTCTTCTTATACAACTTTTTCATTTACTTCTACTTCTTCTTCTTCTACTTCTTATTATTATTCTTCTTTTTCTTTTTCTTTTTCTTCTTCTTATTCTTCTTCTACTTCTTCCTCTACTTTTTATACCTTGTCTGCTTTTATTTCTTCTTCTTTTCTTCTTCTTCTTATGCTTCTTCCTCTTCTTATTTTTTGTTTCTTCTTATTCTTCTTGTTCTTTTTCTAATTATTCTTCCTCTTATTATAATTATTATTCTTCTTCTTATGCTTCATCATCATCATCTTCTTCTTCATTTTCTTCTTCTACTACTTCATCATTTTCTTCTTCTTCTACTTCTTCTTTTTCTTCTTTTACTTCTTTGTTTTTTCTTCTTCATCTTATTTTTCTTCTTTTTCTTCTTATTCTTCTTATTCTTCTTTTCTACTTATTCTTCTTTTTTTATTCTACTTTTTCTACTTCTTTTTTTTCTTCTTGTTCTTCTTCTTGTTCTTCAACTTCTCTTCTTTTTCTCCTTTTTATTTTTCTTCTTCTTTATCTTCTACTTTTTCTTTTTATTCCTCTACACTTTCTTCTTCTTCTTCTTCTTCTCCTTCTTATACTTCTGCTTTTGATTATTTTTCTTCTTCTTCTTTTTCTCCCACTTCTTCTTCTTTTTCTTTTACTTCTTCTTCTTCTTCTTCTTCTTCTCCTGCTTCTTCTTCTTCCTATTCTTCTTCTTCTTATGCTTCTTTTTCTTCTACTACTACTACTTTTTCTACTTATACTTCTTCTTCTTATTATTCTTTTTCAACTACTTCTACTACTACTTCTTCTTATTTTACTACTACTTCTTCTTCTTTTTCTTCTTATTCTTCTTATGTTTCTTCTTTTACTTTCCTATATTGTTCTTATACATCTTTTTCTAATTCGTATTTTTCTTCTTTTTCTTCTTGTTATACTATTTCATTTACTATGACTTCTTCTTCTTCTTCTTTTTCTTATTCTGCTACATGTTTTTCTTCTACTTCTTCTTTATCGTCATCTTTTTCTTTTTCTTTTTCATCGACTTCTTCATCTTCTCCATCTTATTCTTCTTCCTCCTCCTCATCCTCCTCCTCCTCTTCTTCTTCTTCTTCTTCTTCTACTCCTTCTGTTACTACTACTTCTTCTTCTAATTCTTTTTTTTCTTCCTTTTTTGCTTCTTCTTATACTTATTATTCTTCTTCTTCTCTTCTTCTTATTATTATTCTTCTTCTTCTAATTGTTCTTTTTCTACTTGTTCTTTTTCTTTTTCAACTTATTCTTTTAATTCTTCTTATTATTCTTCTTCTTCTTTTTTGGCTTTTTTATACTTCTTCTTCTTCTCTATCTCTTCCTCCTCCTCCTCCTCCTCCTTCTTCGTCTTCTTCTTGTTCCTCTACTTTTTATTCTTCTTATTCTTATTCTACTTCTTCTTCTTCTTCTTCTTCTTTATCTACTTCTTTTTCTTCTTCTTTTTATACTTCTTCTTCTTCTTCTTTTTATACTTCTTCTTCTTCTTCTTTTTATACTTCTTCTTCTTCTTCTTTTTATACTTCTTCTTCTTCTTCTTCAACTTTTCTTCTTCTGCTTCTTCTTGTCCTTCTTCTTCTTATTCTTCTTGATATTGTTCTTATTCTTCTTCTTCTACTCTTTTTCCATCATCCTTTATTCTTATTCCATGTCTTCTTCTTCTTCTTTTTTAACTTCTTCTTCTTCTTCTATTTATATTTCATTAACTTAAGTCTAGATATCAATCCCTTTGTGTTTATGTAAGTCGTCTAACCAACTCAAAATGAACTAATTGATGCCTAAGTTTAATAAATAAACTTATATTTTTGGAAAGATACTTAGACTTTATTTTTGATCACTTTCTTGTATATGTTATGTTTTTTTTTTAGAATTTGAAAAATATTATATTTGTTTATTGGAAAAAGGATAAATTAGTATGGATATACCCATGTGTTCTCTTAGCATATAAGGTGGTTATCATTCTTATACTATAACAACCAGGGATGATTTTTTCGTAGTTATGGTCTCAAAATTTCATCACCGTAATAATGTCATTCTATTAATAGATCATTTATATGTCTACTTCTTTTAGATAATTCACAACTTCTCTTGATGACTACTTCGAGTGTGTATCTTTATTCTCCAACATCTAATGTCTCAATAATGCAAAATAATATGGTAAGAAATACTTACAATAATTAACATATATATTCTCATGAACAATGAAAATCACATAAGCAAAAATGACTAGTAGGATTATCACCAAGATATGAGACACCTCCTCCTATATATGTCCTTTGACATATCTATTAGTATCCACCTCACCTAATACATTACACTCACACTATGATAAAATTTTTAGGTTAGAAATTCTATTTAACACCTACATCACAATGTCAATTCTTTTAAAATATACACATTGGACTAGTCTTTGGTTCATTTATACTTTTGGCTTCATAGTTATCATACTCATAATAATTATACTTACCTCAATCTCAAGTTTTCATAGATAGGTTTATCTCATGCATTAAGATGAGAAGATATATCATTTCATTCTTATTACACTTTGTTATGATGGATATGCATAAATCTATAATATTGGGAAAAGCTTAAATTTCAATTCTAAATATCATCAATATCTATTATCACAAAAACAAATATTATAACATCACATCATTAATACATAACTACATAAAAAACAATCATAGATCTTAATTTATCCTAACATTTGGGAAGAATTTATATGAAATATTTTGAACGGAATCTCATAGAATCGAGGGTTCCCAATAAAAGACTAAATGAGGATCTAAGCATCAAAACATAATCCCAAAGAATTATTAATCACATTCACTTTGGATTTTTCTTTAATTAGGGGTTAGAATCATTCCACCTAGGGTTTTTTATTCATAGCTCAAAATTCAATTTCTCTTTCCTCTTTTTTTTAATCTTCTTAAGTATTATTTTTATACTTTATGGTTCATTTTTCGAATGAAGCTGGAAATCATGGTGCTGGTGTGAGATAAAAAATTTATTATCTACTTCAATCTTCTATGAAGTACAAAAGTTATAATAGCAAAGAATATATTCGCTTAAATAACTTTTCTATATAGCATGATATAGTGGTACTAGGAAAAGTCGTGACTAAGATACTTTTCTCTAGAATACAAAATTATTATGCTAAGAATAACCAATACTTGGGTATTTTCTCACTTGAGCATAAAGTCATGGCAGCTAGAAATACTATAGATAGATTAAATGCTCTCTAAAACAAAAGGTAGTGTCAGCTAGAAATTTCATGACTAGGGTAATGCTCTTGATAGATTTTACTTACTGTTTTGGCTCTAGATTGATTAAGTAGTGGTTGGAAAATATCATGTCTTCTTATACTAGTGGAGTATTAGGCAATTATGATGTAAAAATAAGGTCATGATCATTATGATATTTTAGAGATAACATAGTCATAACTCTAAGAAAATATAATTGTCATAAAGAATATGTTGTATAGTGAAAATATTATATCAACTTTGTGGAAAAGTCATGGCATGTAAAGATTGTCATGACTAGTTTTGTGAAATTACAACTAAAAAAGGATATTACAACTAAACAATATAATCATGGAAGATATAACAAAGTTGTGACATGAAAAATATCATGACTCTTCATTATTTATTTTCTTCTAAGTCATCGCTCGACTAAGTGTATCAATTTAACCAAAAATATTTTTGATTTTACTAATATTCATCAAATTTTTTTAAAATAGACATCATTTAGTAAACTATTTCCAATTAAAGCTCAAATACAAATAAAAAAATCAATAAATATATGGCAAATGACCAAAAAAGTCTAAATGTGGAGTATCAAGTAATGAAATAAATGAATAATATTTATATTTGTGGTACATTTTTTGGTTTGAATATTGATGGATAAAGATACTATTTAGAACTAGAATTTAGGGTTTCCACTATTTCTAAAGACCATCTATGCTATATATGATGGATGGTGATATGTGAGTTACAAAGCTTGCTTATAAGGTACGATAAGAAAAGAGTAATAGCCCTTATAAAAGCAAAAACATAATTATGACTAATTAATTATATATTCTAGAAGAATTGACCTTCAAATGATATATAGGTTCTATAAAATATTTAACCTAGAGATTTTACCATAGTATGATAGATATGTATGAATCATGAGAGACTATGATAGGTATGTCATGGGATACATGCAAGTAGAGATATCTCATATGGTGGTGACATCCATGGGAGTCATTTTCTCTTGTATGATTTTCAAATATAAGATCTATAGAAAATCATATGTTATTTGAGATGAATATGAAGCTTATAAAGTCAAAAGAATTAACATATTTATTACCAAATTATTTCACATCTTTATAATATTATAAGTTAGAGAATATAAATGTGTACTTGAAATAGTCATCAAGGATAGTTGATGTACCTAGTAGATGTGCAAATAGTTCATGAACAAAATTAGTGTGTGGTTTTGGTGGTGTAATACCAAGCACACAACTATAAAAAGATCATCCTTTGTAGTGAAAATCCAAGGATAATAGTCACCTTGTATATCAAGAAGGTCTTGGCATATTTCCATACTAATTTATCATTCATCCAATAATAAAACACAATATTGCTTAAATACAAAAAAAAAAATCATATCATACACAAGGAAATGAGCCAACCTTAGAGTCTAAGTATCTTTCTAAAACTTAAGTCTATCCACTTGAGCAGTAGTTAATTCAATGTTGATTGATCAAATTACCTATACAATCCTTGTGTGATTGGTATCTAGACTTATGTCTAAATTTTTTTTAAAAAAAGGAGTTTATTAATATTAGCCCTCTCTTTTGGCGGAGGAATATCATTTTTACAAACTAAAATCTACCCATTCCCCACTTACAACCTTAATCTTTAACATCAAATTAAAATTAAAGTTAAAATGGCTACTCATCTATCCTAAAGAATAATTTGCAATGAATGCACTTATTTGAGGTTAGCTTTAAATTTCTTGCGTATAGCTTTATCATTCCTTGATATATTCTTTAGCATCCGATTGAGCTCCTACTTCTACGTGAGGTCTCCATAAGTTTCTGCCCTCTTAGACTCCCATTTTATGCTTATTTGTATAGACTTTACTGATTTCCTGCAAAAGAAGGCCACATGTATACATACTCTAAATTCGTCTAGTTTACCTTATGGCTGCTCTTGCATCCTGCCTTTGATGTTATCCTTTGCTCTTTAATCCTGATGCACTTTATCTTGTCTCCATTTCTGGTTACATCGGTGCCCCTTTAAACTCATCAGCTGATTCTTCCAGCTTTGGACAGCTTCCAGACCAGTCTTCTATTCTAGACACTTACAAGACCAAATAAACTATAAACTACCATAAATTAACACATGACTTTTTACAACATTCACACATAACCACTTAACTTATACATTAAAACAGACTGTAAATCATTAATAACAAAACATCACATGCTCTAAGATTCCGAAATTCCAGCAGCTGCTGGATTTTCTGGTTATTTATACAAGGAACTTCGTTGCTAAGAAAAAAGAAATTACAATAAAATATGCTAACAACCAATATCTTACCTTACCCTATTACCTTCGCCTCCATACTGTTCATACCTATTAACCTCCAGAGACAGAAATTCCTCTGCACAGAAGCTACCACAATACCATAACAGTTAATAGCTTATATTCTTATAATTCTCATATTTTATTTTTTCTGTTAATACTACCCTTCCTAAATCTTAAATAAGAAAAGTCCTTCCTATCTAGTCTCGCTATTCCTTTTAGTTTTTCTGGCATCGAAACCTCATCAAATTCATGTTCTCCTCTTATGTCTAAATTTATGACTAAATTTACCACATGTATGACTCATATATTTGAGGAACTCTATTAGATGAACCAATCACCCAATATGTTTTTGGGATCATGTCACAAATGATATGTCTTGGCTCTATAATAAAATCACAACAAGATTTTGGTACCTTTGTTAGAAAATATTTTGTTTCATTAATCAACTTGAATTGACATAATTATTCTTACAAAAATAAAATTTTCATTTTTAGTTAGTTGAATAATAATTTTTGCTTAGTGCTTGTGTTGTATTTATTCTTTGTCCTTTTTTTCTTTTGTTGTTGTTGTTGTTTTTTTTTTGTAGTCATCACATATCATACGAGGCAAATTTCTAATACTAATTTAATAACTATGGACCCAAAAATTGAAAGAATAAGGAAGACAATCTTGAGACAGAGAGCTAAGAGAAAAGATATAGAAAGAAATGGCAATAATGTAAACCACCAAAGTGGTAAACAATAAGGTGTCCAACGACCAAATCCTCTCCAAACCTTGAGAAACTATTGGTGACCAACTATGATTGATAGATACTATCTGATCCATATGCAACTGATATAAATGAACCACATTGGATTGAAACCTAGTTTAATAGTCATGGTATAACAATATTAGTATGGTATCAAATTTTCTGAAGTTCTAAATAGCCATGCCATAACTTTTTTAAAGTTGTGCAATATAGTAAAGATGAAAAATATTAGCCTGAATACTATATGGTTTAGACTTTTCTATTTTTTTTGAGAGATAAGGCCTAGAGTTGGTTTTAATGCTTATCTAGAGGATCGATTGAGAATTGGGAAAAACTTATGTAAGCTTTCCAATCAAACTTTTTCTCACCTCAAATTTTCTCTCAACTACGTGGAAAGATAAGTCAATTTGGACAAGAAGAGCAGAAGACTCTATATCACACTTGGGATATATTCAAAGAAGTTTTGAAAAGGTTCACATAATATTAATTTGAATTTTAGTATCATACTCAAACATCTATGATGAACTAGGTTACATGATGAGGTCCATGATTGATGCAACCTCATCTAGTTTTATTAATAACAAGTCACCCAAGAAAGTACATTTCTTATTTCAAGAGCTAGTAAAAAATAATTATCAAACCCTATATGATCTAATATTTGGAAGGAATAAAGCTATAGTATTGAAATTATATAGACTGATAACAATTGAAGCAAAATTAAATATATTTTTTTAATAAATTTGGAACTCAAAATGACAAATGACTAAGAATGAGAAACATTATTGTTTTAAAATAGTAGCAAATAGAATATTTTGCCTTTGCGCTCCAAGTTGTAAAAGCTAGTGTTTTGTAAAAAAAAAAAGAGTATACATTCAGATCCAACAATAATGCTCCCACACACTATAATTTAAATATGAGAAATCACAAAATATTTTCAAATGAAAGTTATAAAAATGTTAAAAAGAGCATGGAGAAATTCCAAAAGAATTAAAAATAACTTTAATGGGATACTAAATACAAGAGCCTTGAGGTCTGGTTGTGGCCATCCAAAGGGAGTAGAATAGTCATTGCTTGAAGACAATATTCTTGCACTAATCACATGAAGAGAAAATAAACAATATACCAGAGAACTAGTTAGAATTGATAAAAATAAGACTAGAACATATGAACACGATGAGAATTCTTTTTTACTCATCGCTTTAAATTTTTGCTTCTTTTGAGTATTATAGATTAACACCTCTTTAACAATGAAGATTAACTAATATTGTTGAAATAATGAAGGAAGCTATGATGAACTAAGTCATAACTTTTTTTTAAGTCACAATGCCAACCATTGTGATATCTAATATTGTGACATTTTCCAAAGTCATGACATCAAAAAAACTTTTTGCTCAACTCATGCCCCTAGCCATGGAAATGGAGGAGATATAGAATACCCAAAGATGTGCCAAAGAATGACTATGCAAGTGATAAACAAAATATCTCACTTAGCTTTTCTGTTTCATGGTTTTTTAGAAAAGGAAAGTTAGAAGAACAATTTAAGAGTTTTCTTAATATTTTCTAGAAGTTGGAAGTTAAAATTCACTTTGTGGAAGCTTTAGTCTTAGATGTCATATTAAATTAAGTTCATGAAGGATATGATGAGTGATGAAAGAAAGTTGAAGACATGTAATGTTGAATATGATTGAGATATATAGTATAATCATTCAACATAAACTTCTGAGAAAGTTGAAAGATTCACGGAGTTATATGATTTCGTGCATTATTGAAGAGCTCATTTTATGAAATATACTATGCTACTTTGGATCAAGTGTTAATTTGATGTCATTGCATATAGTGCAGAGATTAAACATTGGTGAGATTACTCCAACCTCACTCTCTTTTCAGATGACTGAGTAATCAATCAAGTTTTTGAAAGGTATGATTAAAGATATCTTGGTCAAGATTGGAAAATTTATATTTCTTATTGATTTTGTTGTGCTTGATATGGAGGAATATGCCCAAACTAATCTTGGGATAGTTAGTTTTAGCTACTAGATGGATATGAATAGATATCATGAAAAAAGAATTCATACTTCATGTGCATGAAAAGCAAGTAAAGCTCAACCGCTACAAAAGCTGATAAATTCTAGATAATGATGAGGAAGATTGCTAAAGAACGTATAGCCTTTTATGAACCATATCTGGTATGCCAAATACTAAATAAACTTACCATTTAATATGATTTTCATGATGTATTTTTCTAAAAGTGGGGTTTAATGTAATGATTTTATAAAAACTTTGTTTGAGTATTTTGATGAATAATTATCAAATCAGAAATTTTTAGTATAAATTATATGGCTTGGTAGAGTTTGTAATTAGAATGAGAGAAAAAAGTAACCTAAATCATAGCATTTGACATTTTACGACTTGATAATAACTTTGAGTACTTCTAGATTGGTTTCAGTATTCATTCTTGGCTGAATATTTATACACATAGTTGTGGTAATCTTGGTATATCACAACTCTATCACCTTGTTGATATAATCATTCTATTATGAAATATATTTTTTTGGATATGAAGATTTCTATGAGTAATAGCCAAACTATTAAAACAACTTCATAGCTATGATATTAATTTTATGTTGCACCAACTATGTATCCTATTGGTGCAAAAAGTCATGATAGTCTCTAGATACCATAATTTTTTTTCCAAATCATAGAATATTCAAGCCAAAGTCACAATGTTGATCTAGCATAATGACTTTTGGCTACTTTATGTTACAAAGAGTCAAAACATGAGTCGTGGTCAACTTAGCACTATGACTATTGGCTCAAGAGAGAAACTAAAGCCATTACTATATTTCAATACCATGACTTTGAGTTACAGAAGTGAAATGCAGAATTCATGATCACACTCAATGTCATGACAATATGTTATAGAGATTAAATACACCAAGTCATGGTCATTCCTAGCACTATAACTTTGTTTTATAGATGCCAAATAAGCCATCACAACATTTCTCAGCATCAAGACCATCAAGAAAAGGATAAAGATCAAAGTCATGACACTTGCCCAACACTATGACTTTGTGTTGCAAAAGAAAAAGACTAAAGTCGTGATTTTCATTTAGCGCCATGAATTCCAATTATAAAAATTCACACTAGATGCATGGATTTACGATGAAACCCTAAGAAGTCAAGCAAAATCCACAACTCTATTTTCAAGGTGATCCATGAGTATCAAGGATGATACAAGGGACAATCATAAATACTAGAAGGTGAGCACACATTCTAACTCCTTCCTAAAGAAAAATCAAAATAAAATTGAGTGACTTTTGAAAATTTTAGGTTTTGAAGCCTAGAATCTTTTAAGGGCTGATAATTTGGGAACCTATATTTATATGAGATAAATTTTTACTTATCTCATATGTTATTCTCTCCAATGTTAGGCTAAATTAAGAATCAAGGGATGATGTAATATGTTTATTATAATGAATACTATATTTAATACTTTGATATGTTGTTTTATTATGATAATGCATAGTTATATATTATTTAGCAATTAAATATATCTTTTACTATGATTTTGACTATTAGAGAGTTCATGAATGATTGGAGTGGTGAACAATGATAGGAAAGCAATAAAGTAAGTGCCAACTCTTTTGACTACAATGCATGATACAAACTCATTCAGTAAAATCCAAAATTGAGGTATATTTAATCATTGAAAGTGTGGTACTTACAAAGCAAAAAGCATAAATATTTTTATAGGTTACTCCAATATGCATGCCTTAGAATAACTAACTCTTAATTGATGTTGGGTAGCAAAAAAAATATTCTTCTAAGGGTATCACTTTTAGTATGAGAATCATCTATCATAATGGGGGATAGTGATAAGTAAGCCACATGATAGTCATGAATAGATGTGATTCATATGGTAGTGATAATCTTATTTGATTCATATGATAGTGATAATCTTATGAGTTATATTTGATCATATGGCTATTATTAGTAAAATACCAATATATATATATATTTTTTAATTGTACAAGTATAATACTTACAAAGCCAAAAGTACAAACAATTTTATTACAATATCAATTATCATCAAGAAAGATACTAGATATTGGGGAATAAGAACACATATTTGAAAAAAACTATTAATGGTATTTAATAAGTTACCTAAAAATGAGGACATATGATTGACAATCGAGCAAGGTTGATATGTTGTCTTGATGATAAAGTATTGAGGGATAACTATCTAGTCTTCATTCTATAACTGAGCATAATGACAATAATGTTATTTATACATTCTTTCACAAATAAAAATATGAATCATTCCTAGAATAGTTATATCTAGTCTTCATTCTAGGATTTTCCACTTGAATCTTGTTTATCATACATACTAAAATAGTTATTAATTATTATTGAATCATCTAATATTATTTATGCAATCCTTGTGGGATCGATATATGGACTAAAAGTCCGCATTATCACTTATATAATCCATATACTTTTAGAATAATTTTGGTAGAGAATCTCTCACTAAATTATCTTTTGGGATGCACCTAACTGTAAAAGTAGGTGTTGTAACAAAGTTGTAACAAGTTTTTAGAATCATTATTGAGGATTACTTTTCTAGTTTAGTTGGTCAACTAAAGTTGACATTACTAGTTATATTTTTAGTAGTTTTGATACCATTATCTTATATTATTTCTATGATAATATATTTATCTTATAATTGTGATAAATTCTATCTTCATTTTCTTTCCTTTTTTTTCAGCCACATCTCTTATTTAAGTAGAAACTCTTTGACTGAGCTAACACATTTGGACCTAGAGATTGAGAGAACAATAAGAGTTATTTTAAAATAGAGAGCATAGAAATATTTTATGAAAGAAATGGAATGCAAAAAAGAGGCCTAAGGCAATGAGGGGAAGGCTATCTAATAGCCCAACCATTATCATACCTTAGGGAATTATTAGAGGTCTATGATTACATATAGTTATTCAATGATTTAAATGTAGCCTATTAAAGCTAAATATTTATATGTCCTTTCTCTTAGAAAGATAAGGCACGAAATTAGTCTATGTTTTTGGAGTTATTCGACACAGTTAAAATGAATTAGCCTGGATGCAATTATGTTATGTTTATGTCATTTCTCTTAGAGAGATAAGGCATGAAGTTGGTTCTAGTAATTATCTTTGGGCTCTAATGAGAGTTGGAATGAACTTGTGTAGGTTTTTCCTTACAAAGTTTTTTCATCTCAAGTCGCCTCATAGTTGAGGAGCAAGACAAGATAATTCTATCATGAGGAGCTAGAAACCTTGAATGTTTCGGAGTGATTTAATGAATTGTTGAAGAGATGCCGTCGACATGGGTTTGAATTATGGTTTTAATCTCAAACCTTCTACAATGGGCTTGATTATATGATGAGATGTACTATTTATGTAGCATCAAAGGTTAAATTATGAATCTATCTCTCGAAGAGGTTTATTTGTTTGAAGAGTTGAAAAAAAATAATTACAAAATGACAATAGCTTTGGAAGAAGATAACCTAGAGTTTTAGAGTAGGATTGACTCACCATTATGGAAGTCAAGATTGAAGTATTCATAAATAAGTTGGAAACCCATAAAGAGAAAAGAAAAAGCATGAGAGAACTTAGTATTTTACAAGAGCAAGAAATTGTGACTTTTGACCCAATTTATCAAGTGGAGGAAGTCATTGGGTTTCAAAGTAAATGGTATGTGTTTCGACCCAACCCTAATATCTCCAAATAATGTCATCCAAATGTAAGAAATCATAAAAACTTTTCCTATGTGACTATGGTTGTATGCACTAGAATATTGACCAAGTCTCAAATTATTTTGATCTTAATTCAATAGAGTATAATAATGAAGAAGCCCAAATTACTAACATTAAAAAGTAAAAGAGAAGCTGCCCAGGGATAAAAAGTTGTTGACATTGCAAATTAAGATAAATCAAAAATATAATTTTTAAAAAATCCAAATGTATAAGTTTGAGACTAAGTTGAAAAATATGAATATGGTAATGCAAGGTATAGAAAATCAGAATGGGCAACTAGCATTATCATGAAAGAAGAAAAATGTGAATGAGCAACTTAGTAATATAGAAGCCAACCCAAAGAAATATTTGCCCATATTATTTTGAAGTAGAAAAGTGCTAGAGGGGCAACATGAGGAGCAAACTAAAATAAAGAGAGCTATTACTCATTGCATTTTGACCTTTCCATAAGTCATGGCTCATACCATGCTGGTCAAAAGCTATAAAGCCTAGTACCATAGCATATTTTGAGTCAATGATATCTACTAGATAGAATGCCTAGCTCACATCCACAAGACCCCAGCTATGATTAATGGAGAAGGTGAAGTAGAAGAGCGAATGAATACTACCTGAAGTAGTGGAAAGAAGCATGTGATGGAGAATGATGCCAACTATATTTTTCCTCTTAATTTACTTTTTCCGCAAAGATTCAGGAAGGCAAAATGGAAGAATAATTAGAAATATTTTTCAATATTTTCTAGAAGTTAGAAGTTAAAGTTCTATTTTCTGAAATATTATCCTAAATGTCAAACTATTTAAAGTTCATGAATAATATCATGAGTATTAAGAAAAAAATTAGATATGTATGGATAGCTGGCAGCTTGAATTGAATGTGTGCAATTACAATATTATAAAATTTTAATTTTATATTTATTCACAATGAAACTGAAAATCATCCAAATGAAAAAATATAATCCATAATCATAATATCAATATGATACAAAATAAAAAAGTATAACTGGAAAAAATCAAACAACAAACAAAATATCATATTGTTGATAAATAATAATCTAAAATAGTGCAAATCATTATCATTAAATAGTATATATAGTATGATAGTATGGATGCAGATGCATATCATCATCATTATGTATGAGTCAGAATGTATCACCAGTGGTGGTCTAAATATCCTCGATCTAGTTGTCCCAAAAGTCATCATCCGCTAGTAATTCTTTCTCTTTATCCTAAATGCACAACCTCGGATATTTCTAATCTTTCATGCATACAAGTACTTTAATGATATTTGATTTTAATCTTGATCTTCTATTTAAAATAATATTGGCTACCATAAAAAATAAATCTAATATTATACTAGACATCAGAGTGATAAGTGTATATGTCATCATAAATAACATGAGATATTTAGATAATTATGATTTTCATGAACTCAAAATATTTAATTTTTATTATCATCATGTGAAAAGATAGAGCAATCATTAGTATCTGAGCACCAAGACAACTAGCTCTTATTTGATAGTTCACCCTATCATTTTCTCCTAGCTAACTAAATGAAAAATTCATTATCTCTAAATATGGTGTTCATGTCTATACTTGAAGTCTCACTATAATTATCATACAATATTCTATAATATATAAACATATCACTTAATTGTTCATAAATACTACATTTAGCTCCATCTGCTTGGTTCATGTAAGTGGATATATTTCTTAATATATGTTTTATCCCTTCCATTTTAATCCTATGAACCATTCTAGCATCCAAATAATATAGAGTTGAATTAAAAGACTAGTATTTTGAATACTTGATTTCTAGTCATGATACTAAATACATGGTGTTCTTTATACTTATTAAATATGCTAATAATATTTCATATGCACGCAAATATAATGCAAGTGGTGGGAGTGTGCATAAACAAACACATATTTATTATGTTATAAAAATCTTCAAGAATTTCATAAAAGAAATTCTTATATCATAGAAAAAATTATCAATAATATGTTCATCACTCCTATTATTGATATAATCGAATATCACATGTTGGTAATCAATACATTACTCTAATATGAGGTAAGTATAATTTTGATAGTGACTCACATCCATTTGGAATTTTTTTGAGCCCCACTAACAGAAAGAGACTATTAAATGCTTATTGTCTACTCAAGGAAACAAGTTTCATTCCTATCCATACTATTATGTTAATAATATGACACATGTACCTAACATAAAGAATTTTACCAATAGCCTATCTCTTGTTCTAATATACATAATAATAGTTATTTAATTATTAGAAGCATTTTCAAAAGTTATACTAAATATTTTATTCTAAATATCATATTTCCTAAAACTCAATATTATACACTCATATATAGAAGAGCCATCATAAAAATGGAGAATCTCATGAAATCCTAAAATATTTTTATTAAGTTTTTATTTTTAATCTACATCGTGAGCGGTGAGATATATGAATGATACATTATCACAACTAATCTAGATATCAGATATCATAACTCCATTATATTCACTAAATTCATTAATTATTAATTATTTTTATAAGTTATAATATTTTATTATGTCATTCCTACTAGTTGAAATATGAATCATATGATATACATGCTAGTAGTATGTCTGTATACTACTGACTATCCTAGGATCCTCCAAAAAGCCAATCAAAATATCAATGATTATAATTAGTTTGGTCATGTTTTTTCTCCCAAAAATATTGTGGTCTATGATAGGGTTCAATAAAGCTAAACTTGATCCAACTTCAAAGACCATACTGCTCATTACTTGGGATTTCATGTACCATATTTTTTATATCCATTGATCGGTATGTCTCTTATGGTCGTCAGTGCCACATGAACTCTTACATGTATATATCTTTTTATAAAATATTCATTCTGTCAATTATTCTTTGATGCACCTACAATTTTTATTTTTTTATGTTAAGGTGAGTATATACTACTAAATTTGATCTAATTTTAGATTTTTTAGGCAAACGAGTTTAGGCTGAGGTTGTTGGAGAGAATCTAGTTTTGATCTACAACTAATTAATTGAGTTGTCAATATTATCTAAATCATTATCATTAAACTCACTTTTTTGTTTTTTAATTTATATTTAGATCTTTGAATCATGTAATAACAAAACTCAAAAAACTAATGAAATAAATTTGTCATAACCACAATCATGCCACATTAATTTATTTGAGTAGAAATCTACTCATCACGGTTATATTTGACTTCCTAAAATATCACCACTTTTACCACTTTTTATAATCTCAAAAATTAAAATAGGAGAATGGAAAAAAAAAAGAAATAGAAAATAGGAGAGGGATGAGAGAATGAAATTCAAAAAATTTATATTATATATTTATAGATTTTTGTATATTAAAAGAATATATATTTTAAAAGTTTTTAAATTTTTTTTGAAATTTTAAAAGGGCGTAAATCTGATAGGCATCAGATTTCTGCCTGTAGCCATTAGAAACAAATCCAATGGCTATAAATCTTTTAAAAAATATATATTTTTAGTCAACATGGAAAGCGGCATGCACAACCTTTCACTTACCTCGTTGGGGAACATTATGTGAAAACATAATAGGCATGACCATAGAGGCTAGGACAGACTCATTTTTTTTTAAATTGGGCTGAGACCTATTATACCATGACCCGTGACCCATGCCCGATCATGAGTTATGGGCCATGTGCCTTTGGATCATGCCTAGTGGTCTAAGCATATGGGTCATGCCTAGTTTAGCTTGAGGCATGGATGTCCATAGCCCAGCATGGCATGAGCCATGCCTTGGGCTAGCATGACTTTGGTCTAGGCATGGTTCTAGACCATGTTGTGTTAGGACAGGCACGACAAATTTGGGTCAAGCATCATGTCATGCCCAAATTGCCCGACCTACTTGAAACCTCTACGAAGAAGGTTTTTGGATGATAGATAATCTCCTTTCCACAACAATGTAACAACAAGTCAACTTTTGATTGAAAGACTTTGTAGAAGACTACTGGCCCAGTGAAGATGAGAGAGATGACATAGAAGAAGAAATCCAAAGATATAAAAGTGAGAGAAAAACAAGATGAAGATGATTATCATGTAGTAATTGAATCCTTCATAGCCACAATACCAAACAATTATAAAGAAGACTACTCCAAGAAATAAGAAAAAGAAAGAAGGACACTCAATTTCTCTTAGAACAGTTATGGAAAAATGAAAATGAGAAACTAGAGATTACACATGAAGTAAAGGAGAAGGTAAAATCCCAACTGGTGGCTCATAAAATGAATGATGAAGACATGGTGGAAATAGAAAATCTCAAATTTTATAAGGAAGTAGGGAGAAATGATGAAGTAGCGATAAAAGTCATGGCTCCCAAATAGGACTTTGGAATTCCAAAGGATAAAGGAAGTAGTTGCGACTCCACATAGTTCTATAAAAAATGTGTTACAAAAAGTAAATACTCAAATTGTGGCCCAAGATAGAATAGTGACACTCAAAAAATTCACAACTTTCATGGAGTAGAACATAGCAAAATAAATTTTAAAGAAGTACATCATGGGGATGATCCAATTTAAAAATAAAAACTAAAAAGAAAAGAGGAAGTTAAGAAATATAATGTAGCTTATGTTGTTGAGATCACTAATAGAGGTACATACTAATTGATGATTTAGCTATGGATGTTAAACATAGTGTTGCTTAGGAGGTACCCTAAAAAATTTTTATAAGCATTATGTGATGTAATAATGACATGTAAGCAATTATACAAAATATAGTATACATTTATTAGTTTTGAAAGTTATTTATGTGGCTCATACCCCACTATGACTCTTTAACTATCCAAGATAAAAAGTAGTAGCCCCACCATCTTGGTACACCATGATATGCAAACTCCATCATAGTAAACACTTATTTATAAGGAGAAAAATCATTATATATTTTTTGTAAGTAGGAGATAGATTTCTTGAGGATGAGTAATAATTTAAACATATGAGTTTGCTCGATATGAAAATTACCAAATAAACTAACCACTTGACATGATTTTCATGATGTGATTTTCCTTATAGAGAGGTTTATTTGTAATGTATTCGCAAATACATAGTTTTGAAGGATTTTGATTAATAGTTATGAAATTGAGAGTTTTTAGTGTGAAAGGTATGGCTTGGTAGAGTTTCTGACTAGAAGGGGAGTGAAAAGTCATAGAAGTGATAGTATTTGGCATGCTACAACTTGATTACACATTTGAGTACTTATATATTACTTTTGGCATTCATTCTTGAGTGAAACTCTACGCGCATAGTCATGTCTATCTTTGTATGTCACGAGTCTACTACTTTGTTAACATGATCCTTTTGTATGGTGGTGTACATAGAAACAAGAGTTTCACCTTATCTGTAGGAATCCCTTATTGTAGTAGGGGATAGTGACATGTTAGCCACATGATAGGTTGGGAAGAATGTGATTTGTATTGTGGTTACAACCTTACAAGTTACATTTGATTATATAGCTATCACTAGTGAAACACAAAAGAAAGTGTACGCCAATTGTGTGAGTATGGTGCTAATGAAGTCAAAAGTATAAATATTTTTATTACCACATTCATTCTCATTGAGAAAGATACTGGTAGTTAAAGAATAAGAATGCGTATCCAAAGTAACTATTAAGGATAGTTAATGAGTTACCTAAAGGTGGGGACTTGCGAATGACCTCCGAGCATGGATGATGTGTTATCTCGGTGGTAAAGTACCAAAGAAATAGTTATGAGAGAACTATCATTAGGAAGCACTTAACAGATGATAACCACCTTGTAAGCCTGCAGAGTAACAGAATTATTCTACAATTATTCAATCTTTGTTCTACCGATGCCTAATCACAATGATATTTATTAATTCTATCATAAATAAAAATATGAATCATCTGTAGAATCTAGGATTTAGGACTTGAATCTTATTTATCATGCCTACCATAGTAGTAGCTAATTATCATTGACTAATTTAACATTGTGTGTGCAATTCCTATGAAATTGATATCTGAACTAAATGTTTACTTTATTACTTGTATAACCCATATATTTATGAAATGATGTTAGATGAAAGTTCCTTGCCCAACTAGCTTTTAAGATGGACCTAATCATAAAATTAGGGTCTTGTAGCAAAATTTGCAAACACCACTATGAGAGAAAATATAAGATTTAGATCGAAGGACTTCATGAAAGATTATTGGCCAAAGAAGATGAAGAAGATGATGAACTGGAGGCACTTTGGAGTGAAAAAATGTGTAAGTGACCATAAAGTAGAATATTACTATGAAGTCATGATATTTTTCGAGAGTGTAAAAGATGTGAAGGAAGAAGCTGAAAAGATAAAATTCCTAGTTCAAAAACATAAAGAAAATATTGATAGAATTTTCGTGAGTCTAAAAGAATTACAAGTGATGGAAAATAGACAACTATGTTTTAATTTACTAGAAAAGAATGATGAGGCAGAGACACCAATCATTGAATATCCAAAGAAAGATCAGGAGATAGTTATTGTAATTAAAAAAAAAAGTCATGACTGATGAAGAAGTCATGACTTTACTTACTGAATCAATGAAAAATACCATGGCATAAAATAAAGCCATGACATTGGAGAAATATAAGCATTAAAAAAACCATAACTTTTTTTAAATCTATATTAAAAGAGGTCTAAAGAGCAATCCATCATTCCACATCTTTAAAATAAATTATGGTCTTATCAAAGGTGATCAAAGTCAATGATGTCATGACTTATACCAAAGTCATTCCATCTACCAAAAAGTATTCTAAGGGATAAGCTCTAAAAAATGATACAATGTTAAAATAAAATTAAAGAAGATGAGTAAAAGAAAAAAGATTATACTAAGAAGCTTGCATGAACCACTAAAATTACTAACTAAATCATAGATTCAATGATGGCCTGGCTATGGACATTAAACATAATACTATTAGGGAAGTAACCCAAGAATTACTTGTACATTATAAATACCCAAAAATAAGTTACATCACTCAAACTCAACCACAGCATTGTCACATGACAAACAAAGTCATGACACTCAAATGCAATCAAGACTATCCTTTTAAAAGAAAGGTCACGACAACATGCAAAGTTACAATAAGTATTTCATTAGCTATGACATAACCCTAACCCTATATAAAATATTAAACTTATTTTTTTTTATGGATTCATTTCTTCTTATTTTTCTCCGCTCTAATAAAACTCACTATGACTTTATATTTAGAAGATCTAAGCTATAATATAGAAGGAGACATTACATTCGAAACTAAAAAAAAAGAAGACAAGAGATTGAGGTGAGTCACAATGCAAAAGGAAAATGACAAAAGTAATCCACCACTGACACTTACTCTAAAATTATGATGCCCGGATCTTTTTAGAATAGAGGAGTTGAGTAACTTTTGTTCTAGCCAAGAAAATTTTTATGGGTAAGTAGAAGTTTAGTGAGTTCATCCCACTAAACTTGCATGAACATTGAACATTGAACATTGAACATTGAACATTGAACGGGGGAACAAGACTATTATACTGAAGTTATACTCTAACCTATAAAAGATATAAGATAAGAGGTGATATGTATGATGAGTTTCAGTGCACTTTGATCAAAAGTTTATATATTAAGTATTTGGATTGTTGGTGAACATGGATGGGTGACATACAAATTCCTAAAGATTCAACTGAACTACAAGGTAATCAGTAAGTCATTGACAAATGGAAGAGGGACTTGGAAAGTTTCGTCAAAATATATGGACACTTATTCCAGAAAGAACCCACATAGGAAAGTAATATTTGGTTAGATTTTTTTTGATCTATATTGAAACTGAATCTCGATATCTCAGTCATCATGCAAGATAAGGTAATTTTTCTCTTCATCCTAGTGAACAATTCTCAAGAGGAAAAATTCTTAGGAAGAATAATTTATCTCTCTTGATTATGATATTATGCTGAGCTGATGGAATCCCAATAAAGGAAGATAAAGATAAATGATGCCCAAGGATGTCCCCCTAACATTGGTGGGTGTGAAGATATGGATTGAAAAAGATGAGAAAAAAAGGTTTTAGAAGTAATGAAAAGAGTGGAGATAAATTAGATGAAGAATTTCTGCCCCACTTTGATTTTCCTTTGAGTGGAGACATGGGAGAGGTCCTCACCCTTTTAAAAATATAAAGTTGGAGGCTAGCTATAATAAAGATCCGCTTGAAGGCATTGTTAAAGTCTATGCATAGTTACTTAGTAGCAAAATTAGATAAAAGAGAAACTAAGTGAGAAGAGTATGTGATAAGAGATGAATAGGAATACAAAGTTAATGTGGAGGAATGGGATCCATTGTGAAAGATGTATCTCAACAAGAAGGAATGAGTGTAGACTGAGGGATGGAAAGGAATTAATTAATTAGGAAGCTCTATGAGTCAATTGCAAGTGAGTGGAAAAAGATGGTAAAAGGCTAAGATTGAGAAATTGAATATAATGTGCATTATAAAGAGATAGAGTGGATCAAAGATTTTAGAAAGTGCAATGAGAATAAAAAAACACATTCTTTGCACTAGGCCCTTTTTTAAAATTCACTCAACTCCATTGGAAAGAAACAATACATGTTATGCAATGTGATTATAAAGAAGGTGAAATAGAAAATAGGTAATAAGAAAGATTTGGAGAGACCTTCCAAGTCCATTGTTAAAGGCATTGTTAAAGATCCGCTTGTTGCTTTATGATCTGCATGAAGGCATTGTTAAAGTCTATGCATAGTTATTTAGTAGAAAAATTAGATAAAAGAGAAACTAAGTGAGAAGTGATGAATAGGAATACAATGTTAATGTGGAACAATGGGATGTATTGTGAGAGATATATCTCAACAAGAAGGAATGAGTGGAGACTGAAGTAATGAGAAGAAATAAATTAATTGGGAAGCTCTATGATTAAATTGCAAGTGAATGAGAAAAGATGGTAAAGATCAAGAAATTAAATTTAATGTGCATTATAAAGAGATAGAGTCGATCAAAGATTTAAGAAAGTTCAATGAGAATAAAAAAAAACATGTACTTGCACTAGGCTCTTTTGAAAATTCACTCAACTATATTGGAAAGCAACAAGACATGTTATGCAATGTGATCATAAAGAAGATGAAATAGAAAATAGGTAATAAGGGAGATTCGAAGAGACCTTCTAAGTCCATGCCCCCCCCCCCCCCCCTCCTTTGAGTACTTCAGAGCAAACTTCCCATTGAAGGATTTTGATCCTCTTAGTCAATCATATAATCCACTTTCTTCTCCACATTGATACATTGAATATTTGTTTTATTTTGTGATATTTTATTATATTCTATTGTTGTTGTTGTTGGT
The DNA here is from genome assembly GCA_029783825.1 of Sapria himalayana. NCBI lineage: Eukaryota > Viridiplantae > Streptophyta > Magnoliopsida > Malpighiales > Rafflesiaceae > Sapria > Sapria himalayana. The sequence goes on along the minus strand of JAREIK010001859.1, from coordinate 44,378 downwards.
GAGTTTCAAAAAGATATATAAAGATTCATCCCTCGAGGATGAGCAATACTTTTAGTGTGTGAGTTTACATGATACTCCTCATATAAAATATTTTGAGTTGTTTGATAAAAAATTTTTGGTGTGTTGGTACATATTTGAGCTATGAATAGATAAATTTTACTAAATAGTTATTTTGATGAAATTTGATAAATATTTGATAAATTAGTGGTATTTTGGGTAAATTTGGTGATATTTTGGGTGAATTTGGTGATATTTTGGATGAATTTGATGGAGCAATGACTAGGATAGAAGAATAGCAATGAAAAATCATAATATTTTTCATGTCATGATTTGGTTACACTTTCCACAAGCTCATTGAATACTTAAAGCATCATTTCTTGGTTGACTCTACAAAACAAATCATGATAATTTATGTATGTCATGACTCTACCACCAAGTTGTCATATTATTTTTAGTGTGTAATATTATCTTCATACTCATGATATTTTATTATAGTTGTTAATTCACTATCTCTAAAATATAATGATTATCATGACTTTATTTTGATCTCATAGTATCCAAGCACCTCATTGTGACTTTGTGTTACAAAGATTTGTCTTAGTTCCAATCATTCTTAAAACCTCAACTTTATGACCATAAAGGAAAAATCTCAGTCTCAACATTGTTGTCACTTTAACTTTGTGCTATAGAGGGAAGTTACTTCAGTGGTAACATTCCTTTACTACCATGACTTTTGTACTCTATAAAAGATTCAACAAGACAAAAATGTTGGGATCTCAAGCTAACACCATGAATTCCAACTTAAATAATCATAAATTTATGTTCTAGAGAGTATATCCCAATCATGAGATTCTTGTCATCATGACTTCATGATGTAGAGAGGAAAAATCTCATTCTCGACATTCTTGTTAGTTTGAACTTATGCTCTAGAGGAAAGTTAGCTTGAGGTCCTGATTTTCTTGTCTTGTTGAATCTTCTCTAGAGTGAAAAATTAATGATAGTAAAGGAATGCCACAACTAAAATAACTTTCCTCTAGAGCATAAGTTCAAACTGACAAGAATGTCGAGACTGAGATTTTTCAACTTAAATAATCACACAAAATCACAAAGTATAAAAGCAACACTTAGAAAAAAAGTAGAGGAGGAATTGGATTTCAAACCAAGAGTATGAAAAATCCTAGGGTGTGGTGACTTCCAACTACCAATTAGAAGAAAATCCAAACTGAGCACAAATAAGAATTGGTTGGAATTATATTTTGAGACTTAGATCCTCACTAGTACTATCATTGGGAACCATTAATTCCATAAGATATCATTCCAAACATCTTGGCTAAATTATTCCTTGTTGTCATACTAAATTAGGATCTAGAGTTGGTTTGATATACTATTATGATAATATGAATGGATAATATTTATATTTGTGATAATGTTGTAGTTTGAATATTGATGAATGTGAATGCTATTTAGAATCGAAATATAGGGTTTCTACTAGACATAGGTTTATGTATGTTGGATGTAATAGATGATGCTAGGTAAGTCATAGGATACACTAATGAGGTACAATAAGAAGGAAGTGATAGTACTTCTAATCTTAATGTTTGAGATAAACCTATGTGTAAATATTTGAGATTGTGGTAAGTTTAATTGTGAAAGGATGATATTTTTGAAGCCAAAAGTACAAATATAATTATGATCAATCTATTATGAATATTCTAGAAGAACTAGTCTTCAAAAGTTATAGAGATTATGTAGAATGTCTATCCTAGGAGTTTTACCATGGTGTGTGAGTCATATATCGTGGATGATAGATAGTGATAGGTAAGTCATGAGATACATGCAAATGGATTTATCTCATATGTTGGTAACATCCTAGTGAGTCATTTCCTCTTATATGATTTCCATGGGTGAGATTCATGAGAAATCATATATTCATTGATGGGAATAAGATGATTAAGAAGACAAAAGCATAAATGTATTTATTATCTAATCTTTTGATATCTTTGTTATATTAGAGGTCATGAAATAGAAGTACATACTTGAAGTAGACATCAGGGGCAGTTGACATACTACCTAAAAGAAGTAGGGATGCAAATGACCTATAAATAGAATAATATATGATTTTAGTGATGAAATACCAAGGACGTGACTATGAGGGGATCATCATTAGTAGTAATAGTTCAAGGAAAATAGCAAACTTATATTCCAAGAAAGCATTAGGGCTTTTCCACACTAATCTACTCTTTATTTTATAATCGAACACAACTTTTCCCAAATATTAAAAAAAATATCATCATACATAAGGAAGTGAGCCAACCACATAGTACCACAAAGTCTAAGTATTTTTCAGAAACCCAAGTCTATCTACTCAACTTGAGTAGTAGTTAGTTCACTGTTGATTTGTCATACTACCTACATAATCTATGTGTGATTGCTATATTATCTTACATCCAACCTTACTATTTATGTAATCTATATACTTATGAAACTCCATTGGATGAATCAAGCACTGAATGAGCTTTTGGTATTATCACAAATGATACATTCTGGCATTATAACAAAGTCACAACATGTATCTTTTGAAACTCTCGATAATCCATCTTTGGCATAAAATTTACAAACACTAGAATCGATAGTTCCCAATAAAATCAATTCTTCTTCAAATGTGAACATCTTGAACATCTATCAAAGTTCATACAAAAACATCAGATGTCTTGATTTGAATTGTACCTACTCTAATAGTTTTCATGCCATTTTATTTTCCATTAGATGATGCCACTATTAATTGATTATATGTAGTAAACCAATCTTTATTAAGATACATATTATAGGAATAATCCTAATCAAATATACACTCATTTTCAAGGCTAGAAACAATAATTATAACTGAAAGAACATTTTAAATATTTAAAGATTAATTTTCAACAACTCCATTAGTAGTAGAAAATTTTCAATATTATTTTCCTTTTTATCCAACTTTTTATTTTTCTTAAGTTTAGGATAATCCCACTTAGTGTGTCCTTTCTTTTGACAATAGAAACATTTAACATTTTTATTTAGTCTTGTGTTTGACTATATATTATTTATTAGTCTCTTATTTTGGCTCCCCCTCACAATAAAACCATGTCTAACTTTTTCAAAATTTTTGTTTGAGATCCATTTTCTTAATTCTTGAGAATAAAAAGATACCTTAACATCTTCCATACTAATGGAGCCTTTACCTTAGAGCAAAATGGAAACAAAATGCACATAGGAAGTGGGTAAAGAACATTATAAAATAAGGGCTTTAACTTCATCTTCAATTTTAACATCAATATTATAACATCTATAATTTCTTGTTTACTCTCATCAACATATTTCTTAATAGGAATACCTTATTTCATCCATAGGATGTAAAGATTTTGTTTAAGATACAATCTATTTGTGAATGAATTCATCATGCACAAACTATCGTCCTTTTGACATAGCTTCAATGAGGTGTATTACATAGTCAAATAGATTGGGAGTAATTACATTGCAATGTCTCTCTATTAATTTATATTAGCTCCTCATCTAGCATGGTTCTTTTCAAAAAGGTCCTCATGGTCAAAAAATTAGTTTATGTCATAGCCAACATGATCATAGTCCAAGCTTTGTGATAAGTTTTTTTTTTTAGCCTAAGTGCTTTGTAGTCCTTGTTGAAACAAAATTAAATGCATTTTTACACACCATAAGGCAAGTTTAATTTTACCATCAAGCTTCTCAAAATCTTTTTTAGAAAATATTTTAGAAAAAAAAAGTCTAAATAAATATCAAGAAGCTAACCTATCTTTGATACTAGTATGTAATGAAATCTAGAGTGATATTATGAGGTTGAGATTTTAATGGTAAAAAATAGATAAAATGGCATGCACAAAAACACACAACAAAATCATGTGATTTGGTAGTGTGTCTATATCCACCAATAAAGATGGACCATAAGGTTATGTTAATAATAATAGTGTACAAGTGATTGCACCTCAAATGTTCAAACCCAAAAAAAGAGCCTCAAATACACTATGGGGATGAAAAAAAGATTGGGTATACCCAAAAAAAATTAATATAAAAAAACTATGGATTAAGGGGACTTGGAACCATTCTAAATTTTGTAAAAAACAAATTGTTTTTTTAGAAGAACCTCAAGGCCCATCAAACTTTAAAATTGTTGAGACATTCGAATTTACATGATGTTTTATTTGTGAAATATTTATTTTGAAGCTGACCAAAAGAGCTCCATGAAGTTTTCTTCATCTTTGCAAATTTGTAGATTGATTAAAAGTTTGTAATGTGAGTTAATTGTAAATATCAATAATTTTATTTATTTTATTCATTCTCATATAAATTCCAAGTAAAAAATATGAAATATTTACAATAGGTTGCATCCTAATGCAAACTTAATTGTTAGGTAAACATTTTTTATAAAAAAAATATATATAATGTTAGTTAATTACAAATATGAATACATCTTTTCATTCTCATGTAAATGTTAATTAAAAAATATGAAATATTTACAATAGAGTTGCATCCTCATGAAAACTTAATAGTTAAGTAAACATTGTTTATAAAAAAATATATAATTTGGAAATAGTAAACCTAAATAAATCCATAGAAATTAAATAAATAAAAAATGTTTATGGAAAATAAGGTGTGGCTGACCAACACAAGTATATAAAAATTAAAAGCTTTTTATGGTTCTTAATACTAACAATAGAAAAAGTAACAATGAAAAAAATAAAAGTGCAATACAATAGAACAAATATGAAAGAAACCCCAGGGCCAACATTTGAGAATGTGTTGACTATTGAGTAAATGACATAAAATGGTAAATGCAAAGTAATAGAACATTTTATAAATTAGGAAATAATGAGTTCTAATAAATGTGTGAAAGTGTGAAGTGCGAAAAAAGTGAGAAAGTGGTTTAATGTTTTGGGCAAAATAATGGAGGTTGCATGAATCATTTAAAAAGTAAATATATTGTATCAGTGTGTTTGTGTTTATGGCGTGTCAAAAGTGTATTATTTTTTTTACCCCCGAATGTGTTGTTTATGATGGACTCATGTTAGATGTGTTACTATGTCATTTAGGTGTGGGTTAGAGTTTGAATAAAGTAAATGGTATTGGTGCTTGCATGAGTGTGTGTAATTTTTGTAGCAATTAGCATTGGGGACTAAAATTATGGATATGAATAAAAAAGGTAGAATGCTACATGTTATTCTTGGATGAAGTATTTAAATATTAATTGATAAGAATAGTGTCTGCTATGCTAGAAAGAGAAGGCTCAATGTACACTCAAATAAATATATCTGTATTATTGAAAAATTATTCTAAGGTACCTCATTTAGAATTTATTTATAAAAATTCCCCTTTCCTTACAATTTTAACAAAAAATTTCTCAACAAATTTTATTTATTTTTTGATTCCCGAAAAAAGTAAAACTCATAAATACTCTCACTTTTAACATTGTTATTAAAAATAATAATAATAACATTTTTTTTTGAAAACTATGTTATATGTAGGTATAATTATATGTATGATGTTAATCTTATAAATATATATATTTATACTATAAGTATACATGTATACACGTGTTTATAAACAAATAAACAAAGATGTTTATACGCATACATATATTTTTTTATAAATATATTTATATAAAAAAGATATACATGTTAATAAGCCTAAAAAGATATATGTTTATACATCTTTTCGAAAACATGTATACAAAAAACATGTATAAACATATATACATATATGCTTTTTATAAATATGTGTGTATAGGAAACATGTATATTATATACATATATAGTATAGATATGCATTTATATGTATAAATATATTTATACAAAATATATAGTGTATATTTTCCAAACAAATAAATGTACAATGTTTTTACAGTTATGCATAAACATATAAACACTTCAAACATATAGGATTATATTTATTTTTTTTAAACATATAAATGTATAAATATGTATATGTTTAAAGGTCAATATGTTTGTAGGTATATGTATAAACATAAAAACATTAATATTGGTTATATGTTTGTAGGTATATGTATAAACATAAAAACATTAATATTGGTTATATGTTTCAAAAATATACAATGCATATTGTTTATATGTTTCAAAAATATATAATGCATATTTTTAGTATGAACATATGTATAGATATAAAAATGCATATGCCAAACATATATGTTTAAGCATTCAAGTGTTTTTATGTTTGCATATAAATGTATGCGTAAAAATGTATGTCTAAACATATATGCTCAAGTGTTTATATGTTTATGCATAACCATAAAAATATATACATTTATACATTTTGAAAATATACACTTTATATTTTTTGTATAAACATATTGAGACAAATAAATACATATGTAAGCTATATATGTATATAGAACACATGTTTATACATGTCTATTATACACACATATAAGTATACATGTTTTTAGAAATATGTATAAATGTATATCTTTATATGTTTATTAACACATATATTTTCATTTATAAATAAAAAATAAATAAATATATATATATATATATATATATCATATATGTATATGTATAAACATTTTTGTGCATATGTTTTTAAACATGTATATACATGTATACTTATAAATATATATATTTATAATATTATCATAATACATATTATTGTACATATATATACCATAGTTTTCAAAAATAAATATTATTTTTATTAGTTTTTGAATAATAGTGTGATGAGTGAGTGTATTTGTGAGCTTTACTTTTTTAGGGGATAAAGAAATAAATAAAATTTGTTTTGAGGAACTTTTTGTTAAAATTTAAAGTGAATGGGAATTTTTATTAAATATTTTCAAAATAAGGTCCCTTACAATAATCTTTCATGTTTGGTGGAGCCAAAGGTAGAGAACATATTGAAAGAATTATGTTTTGGGCATTATATATAAAATAATTGAAAAAAAACCTAAATTTTAATAATTAAAAAATAATGTACTAAACTATTAACTAATTAAATTTAGTGCACTCAATATTGTTAATATGGAATCACCATTTTTTTTACTTGCCGACGTGTTTATCGTATTATTAAATCTCTTAAATATGTTGTTTATCATTATCTTGTTCAATCTGTGACATGCATTCAATTAGAATAATAATGATCCAACACTAGAAGGCAACAATGCAATGCAAACCTTGTACTTCAACATTCTTGATTTCATCTCAACCAACAATCATAAAATCACTTATAAAACAATAATGATTCAATTTCGCATTACAAGCTCCACATAACGAGCTCATAACAAGTTCCATGTAACGAACTCATAATGAGATCCACACAAATAGCTTTTGTAAGCTTGTAAGGAGCTTTAGTGAGCTGGTAAGGAGCTTGTGTGAGCTCGTGAGGATGCTCACCAGCTCACGCGAGTTTAATAGAGCTCACGTGATCTCTTGTGCGCATGAACTCCTTACTAAATCATATGAACATGAGCTCCTGTGAGCTTGAGCTCCTTACGAGCTTACTATAGTAGTGCTAGCTCCTCACCAGCTCATGCGAGCTGGTGAGAGCTCGCATGTGCTCGTGAGGAGCTCATGGGAGCTCCTGTGAGCATGTAAGGAACTCACATGAGCTCTAGAGAGCTCATAACAAGCTCCATATTATGAGCTCACACTGCTCTAGTAAGTTTGTTGAGTGTCCTATAACTCGTGGAGCTCCAAGGAGCTTGTGACGAGCTCCAAGGAGCTTGTGACGAGCTCCAAGGAGCTTGTGACGAGCTCCCATAAGGTGCCAAGAGTACAAGGAGCTCGTTGAGCTTATACAAGCTTGTGAAACTCCGAGAAGCTTCTAGAAGCTCATGATGTACTGTCATGACCTCTTGAAGAGCCTCTAGAAGTTAGTCATGAGCTACTTCAAGTTCGTTACATGGAGATTATGGTAAACATGTCACCAAGTAAAAAAAAGGGTATTTTGTTTTGACAATATTAAGTGCACTAAAAATTAATTAGTTAAGAGTTTAGTGCCTACTTTTAGAATTATTGAAATTTAGCTTGCTTTTTTTCAATTATTTTATATATAGTATACCAAAACATAATTTTCCCAATTATATTATTATCCCAAAAGCTTACTTTTCATTGTAAACTTATTTAATATTTTATCTGCATTGTTACCATTCTTTGTCAAATTATTGTTATGGTTACCATTTTTATAATAATGTATCACAAGTCAAATTTATGATAGTACTTTGTGTGGTTCATATATTTCCAAAAAAAAATTATAATGAATGATAAAAGCATGAAGATAAATAAGTTTTAAGAGGGACCATCTCTTGGGAAACTAAGGATCCAAAAAAGAAGAATTGTGTTTTGGTGCAATTAACAAAATATTTGAAAAAATAAACATGTTAAAAATTTTAAAATGTGCATCAAAATACAAAATAATATGTTTTTGTGCACAAAAAACTAGAAATTTAATTTTATTCCCACTAGACCTGTCAGTGGTTAAAAAAATAGTTAAAAATTAACTAAATGATTTAAACACATAACAACAATCAATAATATAAGAAGGATTCGGATCCACATGCTTCTCTATATTAAACTTCCTTACCACCCAGCTACACAAAACAAATTAAATGTATTTAGAAAATATTTATATATATGTAAATTTATTTTTTGTATTTGTATATATGTAAACATAATTATTTATATAAATATATAAATTATACATAAATAAACATGTATAAACACACACACACACACACAAACACATATATATACATATTTATATATTTATATATGTTTATGGTGTGTGTGTGTATTAATATATTTATATATTTATATATATAAACATATGTATATAAACATTTGTATATAAACATGTGTGTGTGTGTGTGTGTGTTTGTCTGTCTGTCTATGTTTATATATATATATATATTTATTTATTTATTTATTTATTTATTTATGTTTATATATTTATATATTTTATGTTTAAATATATACATATACATAGAATATATTTATATATATGTAAATATTTTTTAATTACATTCATTTTGTTTTAGTAGCTAGGTTGTAAGGGGGTTTAATTTGAGTGAAGCATGTGTGTTTGAATGTTACTCATGTCGTTGACTATTGTTACGTGTCAAAATCATTTAGTTAATTTTTTATTATTTTTTTGAACACCTGACATGTTAGTTGGGGGCAAAATTGGGCTTCCAATTTTTAGCGTACTAAAATGCAATTATCTTGTATTTTGATGCATTTTTTTAAGTTCTTATTTCTTTTCAAATATTTTGTAAATGGTGCACAAAAACACAAATTTCTCATTCAAAAATGATTATCATAATAATGCATGAGAGATTTGATTATATTAATATTTTAGAATTATCATTATTTTTAACATGAGCAACATATCTCAATAGGAAAGTATGTCATTCGGCTGAGATGCCTCCCATATCCCTAGTATCTAGTCTCGACAAAGAAGACGATGCCATAGTGATGTAGCATCGTCCCTGTCATTTTTTTTTGAAACAAAAATTAAAATTGTCACATCAAGCCTAAAATCTCATTTAATAACGTGACATTTTGTTGTCTTTTATTTTTTATTTTTAAATTAGATATTAAAGATTATATATATATATATATATAATCAAAATTAATTAAATACAAATCAATTAAATTTGATTTAATAATTAAATCAAAGAATTCAATTTTTATAAAATTAATTATTTTGATTATATACACATACATACTCTAAACCAATAAATAAAAAATTTAAAATATTTTTATGACACTGAATAAAGCTACAAAAAAAACTTTGGATTAAATTTGATCTTGAGCTCCCAATGTAAGTTATATTACACAAGAATTTATATTAATTATAATTCATAATATTATAGAATTATAATTACACTCACTCACTCATAATAATTTTTATTCTTTTATTATTTAATACTTATTAAACTCATCATGTCAAGATTATTGATACTCATTGATTGAATTAAATCACTGAAAATATAATTCAATCAATCTATAATTATTTTCTTGAGACTTTCCTCTTAACTTATTTGAAATACCAGATCAAATATGATTATAGGTTTTAACAATATCAAAATTTATAAGCTTTTTCAAATGAACATTATCAATCCTTCTAATATGTCATAGATACCTTCAATAATTAATATTCACCATATAATTGATAATATTAACTAATTTTTAGAGTTCATAAATCTATTTATATATCTCACTCTTTATGAATCAAAATAATTATTAACAAATGTATATGAATATTAATTACTTCAAACATAAGAGTAATAATGTTTATACTAAAAATGATGTGTTATATTTTATATTAGTATACAATAATTATACCATGATAGTCTCATTCAATACACACGAGTGTACTAGTACTAGAAGTTAAAACTTCACCATTCTATATAATTAAGATAAACTTACTAAAATTTTATACTATAATCTTGCTGATAGATTATCTAGTTCTATCTTTGTTAACAAGAAACTTATATTCTACAAGAACAGATGATTCAATCTTTCATACATAAGTTAAACTTTATTATCCAAATTATCTACTATGCAAAATAAAAAACACATATATTTTCATATATTTATCTCATTACAAATTTATTTCAAAAAGGAATAAAAATTGATGCAAACAAATCAAAAGAATAAAAAAACAACCAAAAATATTATTTAGTATAAAACTATTATAATAATCTCACACTTATACTTAAAGCCATGATATCACATATTCGACTCTCTTTCCTTCCATATGTCAATCAAAAGTATTAGTTTGAAGGTTTTTTTGTAAATGGATCTACTAAGTTGTCTATCAATACTACTTTTGTTACCACTACATTCCCTATTTTTATAATACCTAGTATTAGATGATATTTATGCTCGATGGGTTTCGCCTTCTTGTGGATTCTATGTTCTTTTAAGTTAGCAACTACTCTAATATTATCACAAAAAAATGTAATAGGTTGTTGTACATAAGGCATGACTCCATGATCCATCAAAAAGTTTCTAAGTCATATAACCTCATTGGATGCCTCTAAAGCTACCACATACTCGGCCTCCATGGTGGAATCAGCAATACTACTTGATACTCCTCCAACTTATGACTCCATTTCTCAAGGTAAATATATAACAAATTGACTTTCTCAAATTCTCATTTAATTGGAAATCTAAGTCTATATATCCAATAGGTACAATATTATCTTCTTAGTACACCAACTCATAATCTCTTGTTCTTTTTAATTGATATTTTATTATCATGGCTACAGTAAGACATATATTAGGTCTGGTGTAAATAAATACATATATCATGCTTCCTATTATTGATGCAAATGAAATGACCATTTTATATATCTTAGTGGGTGTTATGAGACATTAATTTTTTTGATTTAGTAATTCCGTGTTTGAAAGGAAGAAAACCAATCTGGAAATCTTGCATACTAAAATGAGTTAATATCTAATAGATATCAATAGCTTGAGACAAGCTCAATATTCTTCACTTGTGATCTAGCAAAAGATTAATTTAAAGAATATGAGCAGCTTCTCTTAAGTCAATCATATTGAATTGACTAGAAAACTAGATATTAACCAAAGAAAACAAATTCACATCATTACTAATGAGTAATATATCATCAATAAATTACACCAATAACACCACTATGCTACTACATTGCTTCATATATACACAATAGTGACAATACTCATCCTAACATTGATCAAAATCATAGGACTTAATGACTTGATCAAATTGAGTATTCCAAGATCAAGAAGCTTGTTTTTGTCTATAAATGGACTTTTATAATTTACACAACTTGTGCTATTGCCCCCTTTTTATAAAACCCCTAAGCTATATCATATAGATATATTCTTCAAGATACCAATTTAAAAATATAGTTTTTAGTATATTTTCCAAATATCATAATCATAATGAGTTGAAATGGACAAGAGATTCCGGATTGACTTTAGCATGGCTGTCAGTAAATAGGTTTCCTCATAATCAATTCCTTATTTTTGAGTAAAACTTTTTGTAATAAGCTTAGTCTTATATGTCTCAGCATTATTTCTTGCTTCTCTTTTTTTTCTTATAGATTCACTTATACTTGATTGGTTTTATCCCTTCATATGGTTCTATAAGATCCCGGACATGATTGAAGTGCAATGACTACATCTCTAATTCCATTGACTTTTTTACCAATGTTCTATATCTTTATATTTAAGTGTTTTATCATAGCTTCTAGGATCAATAACTATCTCATTTAAGATTCTATCATAAGACTCTCCCAAAAGTATATATCATGTAAGTTGATGAATAACCCTCCTGCTATGATGGGTCACTCATCTTGGTTATATAGATATTGATCATTGTGAACCATTATGATCATTATTCTCTAGTTGTACAATTGGATTATAAATGAGAGGTTGATATGGTAAAGTATCACATGCTAGAAACATTTCAATCTTCAACTACCCCAAATGTCCATAATTAATTAGTTTCAAAATCCATTGTAGATTTATATAAGCTAGGCATAAGTGCCAAAATAGGTATGGTCATATCAAAAAAAAATATTTTCTTTTATATGGTGAGGTATTGATATTATTCGATCATACTATTATAGTAGAATAGAAACCATATTAATAATATGAAGGTTATCTTTTAATGCACCATCATAAATAAACTTTTTATTCAGGTAAATTATGACAAAATCCTTGAATAAAAAGGATAAGTCATCCTTAACCATATTAGAAATAGCGATTGAGTTTATTTTGATCGAAGGTATATAAAGAAAATCTTTTAAAACTAAAATAGTTTCTCTCTCAAACTAAAGTAAGTAATTTCCCTCTATAATAGTAATTGCCTTTGTAGTATTTTCCTTGTAAATATTAATCTCACCATCATTTAGTAGTCAAATTTCGTGGATCTACTACTAAGAATTACAAACATGATTAGTGTCATTCATATCTACATATCATGTATCTATAAATACCAATACTAAATATGTTTTGACTACTATTAATTAAGATTGCTTGATTATTTATCTTGGTGAGATAAACCATGCACTACTTCTAGTGTCCTGACAACTTGCAATAAAAATATTTTTTCTTTGGCTTTTTTATTCCCACTTTTGACTAGTATCTTGATTATTCCTCTTCTTACATTTTAGTTTAGAAAAAGTTTTTTAGCCAAAAATACTCTAGATGGTTTCCTAATAATACTTTTAGGCGAAACTAATTCTTTAAGCAATTATACCAATGTCCAATCAATTTTTTATATTATAGTTTAGGTAGAATTATCTTTAAGAATATAGTAGCAACTGGAGAATAATATCAATCTAAGAATCAACATCAATCTTAACTCTAAGGATCTCTAATCCATTCAAAAGGCCAATCATGTTTAGAACATGATCCCTCACTATGATATTTTTGACCATAGTAATATTCATCAGATCCGTCATGGCTTTCAATCTAATAGAATGAGTTTGATTCCAAAATATTTCTTTGAGATTATACATCATATCACAGGTAGTTGTCATGGATTGATGTTAGTATTAAAGTATATTTGAAATAGAAGCCAAAATATAACACATCGGCATCTCATTAGTGTTGACCCATTTCTCATAAGGTTTGACTTCCTTATTGACTGCTCCTTCATGAGGTTTATTTAGCAATCAGTCTGTGGGTATAAATTTGTAGTTCTTAGTAATCAAGATGATATCAAGGCTTCTTTTATAATCTATATAATTGGTACCATTGAGATTATTTTCTTTAAGAATTGTGGCGAGTAGGTTGAATGATATTTTCTTTAAAATACCTTAAACTTTTATAATGAGCTTAGTAGGTTGAATTCTATCACAAGAATTAGTTCTCCCTATCAATTCTTGAATGAATGCATCATCAATCTGACATTCTATGAATAATATATCTTGATGGGAGGATGTTTACTATACATTATCTATTTGGACATGCCAATTCCTATTAATCTTATTATCTAGGTAGTGGATCATGCCAAATAATATTAAATTGATGACATATCTTTGATCATGTAAATAATAGAAGTGACTCTGATAGAGACAATAATATTATTCACTATTAAGTATAAACCATCAACTAAACCTAAATTATTTGATCCTTAAATGAATCTTTCAAATTGAGAAGTGATTTATTCAAATAACCCATCGATTTACCTTATGGTGGTTCGTGCTAAGTATACTTACAAGCCATTTAGTCTAATAGAGGAAAGGTACCAAGACCAACATGCTAACCAACTTGAAAAATCATCAAACAAGTGTTGGAGACCATGGGATTCATTCTTAATAAATTTCCTCACCTACTTAGATATTTTAAAATTAAAGGTTTTTATTTAAAAATAAAATAGGAATTTATTCATGGCTTTGCGAAATGTGTATATATGAAGGTTACACAAACTTACCACTTTCAACACACAACTACATATATATACTTATATATATATATTTACATTCACTAGACATGCCACAACATCGACATCTACATTCACTAGACATAATAACATAGTTGACACACACACACACACACACACACACTTATACATATTTTTGAAATGATATATATATATATATATATACTTATACATATATATACATATATATATAAATATACATAGTTGGTCTAGTTATTATACTTATATGCAAGCATCAATCAAACCATGTAATCACATCAACAACTACATGCCATAATATATTTACATTCACTAGACATGCCACAACATATATATATATATATATATATATATATATATATATTAATATGCAACAAATACATGATGACTAAGCATCACTTGTATCTAAATGTTCAACATACCAACTATATTGATTTTAGGACATTATAACTGTATACTTTTCATGAGAAAGATTAGAGCTTGGTATAGTGCCCTAAACTAGGTCGAATATGGCTAGTTTAAATTGTAATGGCTTGGAGAAAGTCCCCAAATAAAATAAAACACAATATGCGTAGGTCTTAAAAGTTTTGGTTGTGGTCTTCATTATTTTCAGCTTCTAATACTCTGAATTCCACCACATGCACAATCGTTGACTATGACCACCACAAGAAGCATCATCATTGTCTATGTCAACCACCATGGGCATTTTCACTAACTGAGAATACCACCACCAGCATTGTTATTGGCTGTGACAACCTCCATAGGCACTATTACTATGGTGAATATCACCACTAGCACTATCATTGGCTATGAAAACCTCTGAATATGTTTGTACATTATAATTAATCATTATATTACTCAAAAGTTAATTTTTCTAGATAGTACATAATGAATTAATATTAAATATGTTTGTACTTTTGGTATTATAAGTGTCATACTCACAATGATTAAATTTATTTTAATTTTGAGTTTTCATATATTTGTTTATCTCTTGCATTGAAAAAGGATAATCACATTTTCTTATTGTACCATGTGAATGTATATAATGACTTGTGTATTATCATTGACCATAATCAATATGCATACATTATATATTCATAAAAACTCTAAGTTTTTATTCTAATTTGTATACATACTCATCAATATCTAAAAAATAAAATAAACATAAATATAAACTCATATAATAATTAATTAATCACAATAAAATTATATTTATCAATCTTAGATCTTAATTTAGTCTAAAAGAGAAAATTGTGTGATATATGTTGAGAGATATATTGTAAATTTGATAGTTACTAATGAATGGAGGGGGGGTTTCGAATCAGTAAATGTGGGGGTGTCAAAGATAATATTAAATTAAAAATTATATTTAAATATAATTATTTATTAAAAATTATAATTAATATATAATAGTAATAAACAAAAAAATTACATAAAATTAAGAAACTGGAGCAGTGGGGTGGGGGGTTTAAATGCATGATTTTAATTTTTAAATATGTGATATGTAAATATAATTATTTTTTAAAGATAATATTTATATATTTTTTTATTTTATTATGCCGTGTCCTAGGCGTATTCGTATCCTAATTTTTTAAAATTTATCGTGTCTTAGTTTTTTAAAATTTATCATGTCTATGTATCGTGTCGCGTCGTATCTCCGTGTCCGTGCTTCTTAAGCAATCATAACTTTCATAGATAGTGGACTAATATATATGTTTATATATAGACACACACACACACACACAGATGCCCACAATCATGCACCCATATACATTATCCTTCTTTATTCGGGCTTGATACTGGCAATGCAAGCATAGCTAACGCATGCTGACTATCTCCTTGAGAAGTCAATAACAATAAATATAATGAAAATATAATGCTTTGTCATCTGAAAATAATGTCAAATAGAGTGTACATTTTCAAAAAATGCAAAAGAAATGTTTAGGAAAAGAAGTAGCAGAAATTGGAAAAACTAAACATTAATGAAAGCTTAGGAATAAGTCCCAATGTGCTTAATTTTTCTCTAATACCATATTGTGATAAGGTCATGGAATTATTTTATTAATTGATACATATATGAAACATGCTTTCTTATACTCCTCTAGGAAAACAAAAGGAAATTATTCACTCCTATAAACATTAATGTAAGCCTGAAAAATAAAAAAAAATCTGTCCCAATCTTATCAGAATATAATTATTCAATCCAACAGTTCTGGATTTCCCTTTTCATTTTTATTTTCTGTTATTTTGTTACAGCAGGCCTGATTCTCTAGGAGGCCATCCTGATCACATACAAAAACCAAATTATTACCAGGTATATTATTGTCATTGAAAGAGATTATGAATTGAAAATGTGTAAGGGCTTAGTGAGCACAATTCATCATGTTTTCATTTTTACTCAATAAAAATGATCTAAAATACTTGTCAAAGCTGTGTTATGACTTCATTGTTGAAGAAAAGAAAATTAAAAAAGTTTGTTCATTAATATTTCACCCAAAAAAGAGTAAAAAGGGATATGTGTGTGTGTGTGTGTGTGTGTGTTGCAGTTTATTATTTCTTCATGTGTGCATTTTTTTTTAATTTGATTATTAATAGGTGCATCCAGCAGCATGTGTGCATCTCGTGTAACATTGAGCGTAGATACTTTTTCATTATGTATAACTTCTATACGCCTCCATTGTCCTTTGTTGCATGCCCATTGCATCGACGCATATGATGCCCAAAATCACACCCTATATGGTGAGAGTTGTGGGTGGACCTTGTTTGTGGCACTACTAGGGAGCAGTGGTGGTGTGTGATTGTTGGTTTGCAGGATAGAAAGGGACATGGTGCAGATACTAAAAATACTTTACTGCAGTTTTTTATTTCTTTTTGGTATTGCTTTGCAATTTATATTTATTGAGTTAAAACTTTGATTATTATTCTATGAAAGTTTGGAAATCAAAATTACCCGCAGTGAGTAACATGAGTCAAAATGTGATTTTTTTGTCAAGGGATGTTAGATCACCTAACAAATGAACCAATTAGCAATGAGATAAAGGAGAATTGACTATAAGCAAACTTTTGACATTTGATTGTGACGTGACAGTTCATCGAGGTAGAGCTAGTCTCAGTTTTCTCATCTTGCATGATATGTCAGATGTTTTGATAGTTTACAATATCTTCATAATTATCTCAGATGACACATATATATAATATAGTTATTTAGATTCTTGGGTTGATACTTGAGAGGATCATTGAGGTGGTCCATATGACTTCTCACTTTATATAGTTCTCTAGATTAGCTATTTAGTTCTTAGGAGTATTTTAAATCAAGGTTGATGCTGAAGCAAAATTGAGATAGTTTAAATTTTTTTGGGTATGATATTTATGGTCAGACAAGTTTTTAGGATTTTGTTGGTAGATTTTGAGTGATTGGAAGTTTCATACCCGACTAGAGTGGTATTACCAGGCAGTTCAATTTATAAGAGGAGAGAGTCTTGTTTTGAACTTGCTTATGACATAGGGGGTACTAGTCATATCAAAGATAGAGGCAGAGGCAAAAGTGCATCAGTTCGATGTACACATTGCAAAAAGATGATTCGTCATATCATAGATAGTTGGTAGGAGTTATATTTAGTGAGGAAGCCTAGAGTACTATAGACAATTCATAGAGACACGCTGACTATTAGCTCTATTGATTGGTACTTACAGAGTCTTCCTACCATAATACCTACTGAAGGTGGATGTTTAGGATTGAATAGCAGTGTTAGGTCATTCCCAACATTCAGGTACAATAACTTTTATGTCTCATTCTTTTACTTCACACTTATTCATTATTAACTCATGAATCAATATATATATTACATGCAATTATTTTTTTACTATATTCTTTACGTGTTGATTGAATATTATAGTATTTAATAATAATTCTTTAAAAATTATTGAATATAGTAGTATTCAGCTTGATCTCTTGTTTATTCCACATATTTTATTATTCTCAATTATTTTATTAGTCTATTTTTTTGTGTTATGTTTTCACGTAAATTAATTTTTGTCTTATTTTTTTTACTAATGTTTGTTTATAGGATCAGAGATTTTGAAAAAGATTTATTTTTAGATTAAGGTAAATTATATGTTCTATTCTATAGTATTATCTCTTACTAGGTAATAATAACAATTTCAGAATAAGAAAAGAAATAAATAATGAAATATAATTAATAGCAATGATAAAAATTTCTAGTATATCTATCGATATATCTCTGACAACAAAGTAAAATAATTATAGTTTTCAATCCAACACATACTTGAGGAGACTAGATATTTATTTAATGTTCTCATTATTCTTTATTATGATAGTTAGGAAGCAAGATTTATAGTTTTCAATTCAGACAACAAAGTAATCATCAAACATACTCATGAAGGACTTTAATAGGCATCAACTTATTTTTTTTTGTCTTTTAAGCTTAGTATTGTGAATCTTTGGACAATAGCATAAAAGGAGTATTGTAGTTTGTTGTTTATTTATGTATATTTTTTTATTTTTTTTTATTTGATTAATGATGTGAGCACTCAATATGTGAGTTCTTTCAATTCATTGGCTTATTATATGTGTATTATGTATATATTTGTTTCTATGTAAAGTGATTGGATGTTTTATTTGTTGGTTTTGTTTTCTACAATATATATTTTGAAACTTCAATTGAGAAATAAGTTCAATGGAGGTCATAACTTGTCCACAAGACTTTCACCTAGTGTTGGGTCTGGAAGAGGTAATATGCACAATGCTTTGACCAAAGTCCTTATATATTGATCAGATATAATTGGGACAACCCACATATAGAGTATTCTCATCATTAATACAATACAAGGTTAAATGGAACAAAAAAAAAATTATAAAGTTGTAAAATTATAATTCCTCTCATCAACTTGGTGTATAGAAGTCTAGAATATTAAATATGGATGAAAAAAAATATAATATGGAGCCTCTTCAAGGTATTCATGATAATATTTGTTGACTGTTTTGTTGTACAAGTATGTGTTATAGTAAGTTTGGTTTAGAATTTTTTTCCTTATAAATAAGCAGTCTATCTTTTTGTATTTCGTTCGCTTGTCAAGTATTGAATATGAGGTTATATGTATAATTATCTAACTATCATAATAAAAAACCGAGTGAAAAAAAGATAATTAATATTGTTGAATAAGTGTCGGATTCAAAGTATATCACAAGTAGTAATCGTTATGGTCATGAACTCTGTCTTTGCATTAGATTTTAAAATATATCTCATACTTTTTGATTAGACAAATTTGTCTTTGAGGAAAATATAAAAATTTATCATAGACTTCATTTTGATGCATGTTGGTGCACAACTCAGATCTGAATACTTAACAAATTACAAATATCCATAGTTGTTGAAAGATATCATAAGTCATAGAGATTTTTTTTACATATCTAAATATTAAAAAGTTGAGTTGGATTGAACTTTTCGAGGAGAATCTAAGTTATAGTTAAATCAACTATATTGATTGCATATATTATATTTTATAATAATAGTCAAATAGTTAATATTCTTTTATATTATTCTATAATTAGTAAAGTCAACTATAGGAGTGATATAAGAAGTAAAATTAATATGTGGATCAATAAAAGCATGTGCTGGAACATAACCCCAAAGTCTAACGCATGTACAAGTCTTAAGCGTGTATCTTTTCTTTTATAAAAAAAAATATATCTCTTAGAATAAGTTATTATTATGCTAAAAAAAGTTCTCTCAAGCTGTTGCATCTAAAATTATTATTGAAGATGCCCTTTGGGCTGCATGATTATTAACTTATTAGTGCTCATAATCAAAATAGTATCTACTTATATAGTGAACAAAATCATTTTGTGGTCAAAGCTTTTCCAAAAAAATAAAGAAAAATGCATAACACACATACGCAAATAAAATGAGGTGATTGTATCTGAAAAACTTGCAAAACAACCTTTTAATGATTGCTTTAGACTATATAGTATTTTTTGCACTTTGCAATTCGTGTCTTAACTATACTGATATAAATTCTGATGGTTGCTTCATATATATATATTCTCAGGATTTCAAAACAAAAATTTACATCTAACTGATATATTTTTCACATGTTATTTGTCAGATAAACAAAAATTCATATGAAGATCATCTTGGTTATTAAAGAAAGTATTTTATTAAACCATATCAAATATCTAAGTGAATTTTCTTATTATAATTTTCATCTTAAAGTAATTTACCTTCTCATTTATTTATATTTTTATTTATATATATTTTCATAATGAATACGAACTTGTGGTTACCAAAAGACTTTCTCATAGGTCATGGTACTAATTACCAAGTCCTATTGGCCTAGAGAGTATTGATCTCTTCCAACATGGTCTTGCATAATCTTGAATGAGATAATATCTCAGAAAGAAAGAGGAGAGAAGATGTGTATATGATAATACTTGTGAGATCAGGTGATAAGTACAATCATTTGTTTTTTTAGGAATGTAATTAAAATGTCAAGATCAAAATTTTGGTTGCAGGATCATCGGGTTTGAGTATGGTGTATATGTCTTCTCTTTCTAGTATAAGTCATAAGTTTTAGGTATTAAGTCTTTCAGTCTTCTACTCATCATATGTCTGAACTAGAGTAAACTCGTGAGCTATTATGTTATCTAGGCTCAAGAGAGAATTTCTCTCTTGAGAAACTTGACTCACTCTAGAGCTAATAAGATCTATACTTTTGTTAGCATACATGATGACTCTACAGAAGTATTATCATAAATTATACCAATAAATTTAGATGTAATGGACATATAACTCTCTATCCAAACTATAAGTCCGATAGAATTAATATGGTATTTGCTGAGAAAGAATATAAAATATTATCTAGTTAATGAGATACTATCATTTAGACTTTATTGAGTTTCTCTTAAATGTAAAATCTGGATCTCTATAGAGTCATCAAAATTTGTACTTATTCATATACATGATGATTTTACCGGAGTATCATCATAATGTAGACTAATAAATTCAAGTGTAGCGGGCAAGTGTCTCTTTATCCTAGTTAGACATCCAATAGGATATGAAATAGTACTTTCTGAAAAAGAACATAAGAAGGTATTCTAGTTGATGAGATAATTCATAGATAAAATTATAACTCAAAAAAAAATATTTTGTAACACTCTCAAATATGAATGTTTGATTTTTTTTATAAGATATTTATTCTTTCTTTCAGTCAATTCATTATGTAAGGGTATACTGGCACAAGAAGTCTAATGTATAATCTCATAATTCATACAATAAATACTGACATATATTTTAATATATTGTTATTTTTTATTTTTTAATATTTTTTTATAAAATTGATTTTTTATTATTTTGGAAAATATCTAAAAAATAAAAAAAATATTTGTAGTATATCACTAAAAATATTTGGAAAATATTAATAAAGATAATTAAATATTTTGGAGTGTATCAGATCGAATGGGTTCCTACTCACATTGGGCCCGCATATAGAATTAGAAGATTTATTATGTTTTCCTAATTAACATATCTCACATAGTAAAGTAGAAATACTATTAAGATTGTGTAATATTATTTTCAACTTGGTCAATGATAAATAACCAAGTTAAGAATACAAAAGTAAATGATCCAATACACTTAAACATTTAGAATTAAATTATATCATGGGTGAGAAGAGATATAATCTATCTCAATTAATCCCAAATAGAGTATTCTTAAGAATTGTTTGATCTTGCAAACAAGTATCTGTAGGCAAAATAATAATATTAAAATTGAATTACTCGAAAAGGCAACTCATTAAAAGTATATTGATAGGATAATCAGGAATATCATATCATGATTAAGAAATAAGAAAATCGATCAAAATATCATCATATACAGTGATTTTAAAGAATTTGTGAATATTGAAGTGAATAGGCAATGATTTGTAGTGAATATTGGCTCTTGTATCGATAATCTAAGAGTTTAAATAATTAATATGAGTGATAAAACTAATAAAACCTAAAGAAATAAAAGTATTTGTTATTTGGTTAGAAAGTATACTCTTCTCTAATAAGTTTTGTGATAGATGAATTTTGTGAAGATTTTTGGATAGTTTTGGTACTTAATTTACCTCTTTGTAGTTCTATGATTTTCTTGTAGCTAAAAAAAATAATTTGTTAGCTAATTAAGTTTTCATATGATTTTCTTATATCTAAAAGAATCAATTAGAGTGTTGGTATTTATAGACAAGTTTACCCTCAAATCATATGGTGAGTCGACTGGTGCACATCCCAATATGTTAAGCTCCAATAAAATATCTAGAGCATGCCCCATGGGGGAAAAGTAATATCTCTTGAATAAACAATTTTAATAATTAAAACATATGTGAAATGTTCTAAATTGGTAGTATGTAATTTAGTGTAAATTAATAATTTTAGTTGAGATATACTTAATTGATCATCATTTCTAATAAGTTAATAATCAATATATATATCACAAACATTATATATTATTCTTTTAATCTACAATGATACAAATAAGAATAATTTAATACATATTTTCTAAGGTTAGTAGTAGTCATTGTTGAAGAAAAATTGTTGATGTTGAACCATATAATATGAGATTATTTCAGGCCATAAAGAGTATTCTACAACATACAATGTACTCCCTAGGATAGTAAAATTTTGTGGTAGATGCATAAATATTTTCTTCACAGGATCATTCTAAAAAATATATTTCTCATATGTAACTGATAAATAATATACCTAAGAGAAATAACAACAGAATTTAATAATCTAATAATGATTATATTGGTCATAGAAAAAAAGATCCTAATAATATACATCATAAATTTGTGTAAATTTATCTTACTACTAACCTAAACTTTGATCAATCAATCTTATTTTCAAGTCTAATCTTTATCTTATACATACACTTAAAAATTTTCTACTAGCTTATTTGGAGACTCAGGGATAAGATTTCATGTATTATTGAAGATGATTATTTTTAGTTCACCAAATATAGTTACCTTTATCCTAATTGTTTATATTAAAATATATCTCTTGAGTAATCAACTACAATCTTCTAGGACATAGTTTAGCTGATACTCTATTATGTTTACCCCCCTTTGGCCTTGTGAGATGTGTCATTCTGTTATAATATTCGTATTTTTTCTAATATGGTATAAAAGGACAATTATGATGTTAGTGATTTAATTTGATAATATTTTAATTACACTAGATGAGATACATATTTATTGACTTTTTAGTTGATTAGAGTATAGACTTGCTCACAAGTATTGATTCCTCAGTTAATTTTACTTGATATAGGAGAATTATAGGAAAACTAGACTATCTAATAGTAATCATAACAAATATTACATAGATTATCAATATAGTTAGTAATTTTCAAGATTCTAATAGATAAATTCATATGGATGTGGTTCTTAGGATTCTCATGTATGTGAAGATCTAGGATAGAGGTTTTCATTCAAAAATCTTAGGCATAGTCAAATAAATATATATTCATAATTTAATTGTGTTCAAGCAATTGTAGAAATATGATCTACTACATAATTATATATTTTTCATAGATATAATCTTGTGTTCTAAAAAAGTAAGAGGTATCTAATTAGATATTTGGTATTAATTACTTGTGAGCTTCAATAGATTAGTTATTTTTTAGATGAAATTTTTTTATTAGTTTAGTGACTGATGATATTTTTGTATGCTTGTGAGATTATTTGGTTCATTTTTGTCAATATTATAATCTATAAGTAGACAAATCATTTCGAGATCAATTTTCATTTTAGATGCGAAAAGCTCTATGTTGGTTTGATAGTCATTATTTATGTATCTATCAGTAAATAGATTGCAGATTTTTTCTTGAAGTCTTTTAGAGGGTTACATGTTTATTTTTTTCTATTTTAAGTTGAATGTTTGTAATATGCATGTAAAATCTTGAAGGGTCTATTGAGATTTGATTAGTGGATATGTTCTTTTTTATTTTTATTTCTTTTTTTTGGGACTCCCTAGCTTGTGAGTTAACCTAAATTTTACACACACACACACACATACACATACATATAATGTATATCGATTACATCAGATATTTCAGCACATTGTTGCCAATCTGATGTTTCATAAGTAGATAATCTATTTTGAGGTTGATTTTTACTTCATATTAAAGAAAATCTATGATGATTTGATAATTATTATCTATCTATTACTTATCAATAAGTAGATTGTAGACTTTTTCATTGAGCCTTTCACGATACCATGGGTTTCATTTCTTTCTGATAAGAAGTTGTCTTTATGCGATGCATACGCCAACTTGAAGGGGATATTAAGATTTGTTTAGTGGATAGATTTTATTATTATTATTTTTCTTTTTCATTTTTTAGGAGCACTCGATTTTTGAATTATCTTAAATCACATATATATATATATATATTAAATATATTTTATTTTTTCATTATTTTTTTTAATTATTCTTCCTTTTCCAAGGTTTCAGTTATAATTGAACTCTAAATATTTTTGCAATACCTCAAAGGTGCTGAAATGATAATAAAAATAAGTTGAATTCGTAGGTTTTTCTGATGAGTTTTTTAAAACTCCATTGTCCATTATATTTGAATACAAGCAAATATCAATCGCCACAACAACAAAAACACCAGCAGCCTTCATCACCATTTTAGTTTTGTCTGCAAGGTAAATTTGGTTATTCATCAAATCATCACCGAAGATATATAGATCATGTCAACCTAATAATGCAGTGGTTACATCATCGTTAGATTCATATATGTTTGAGCAGTTTCAAAACTTTTTTGCCTCACTACCACATGCCATGCATGTATTCTCTCATACATATTTTCAATCTTCTAGTACTTGAGGTATATCATCCTCGTGGATCTTAGATTATGACACTTATCCTCATATGTCTTCTAATGTATTTTTCATTATCTTTATGTTGCTATGTGTTTTGGTACTTGTGACCACTAATTGAACTTTTATGTCATTAGCAGATGTTGATTATATTATTACATCTTGTTTATTTTTTTTTCCAGATGTTTATTATATTCTTAATCTTACTTTGAATCTTATTTCTATTAATCAATTATCTCAGTTGGGATACTTAGTTTCTGTTTCTTATTCTACATGTTTTGTATATGATATGTCAACGCAGAAGCTGATTGGGATAGGATGTTGGTAAGGACTTTATGTTTTAGATCAACCCAAAGTACTTGAAGGTGCAGCTTCTAGTATTGATTTGTCATCTTTTCGTTTGAATCATATGTCTACTTATTTTTGTTAATGACTCTCTTGCTTTGTTCATGTATCAGCATTTGGTTATAATTTTTAGTTTCTATTTGAGCATTGAAAATTTTTAAAATTAATATTATTTTTTACTCTAGTGGTTTTAAACTTATAAAATGTTTTACTTCACTATTTTATGTCTTTCTTTTTCTCTGGCTTATATTAATCTTGTTTATTTTGATGCTTGAGAGCCTTCTCTTATTCATGCAAGAGGGATTGTGATATTATCAGTTATACTTGGTGTGACTCATCATTTTGACTAGTACCTACTTGTCCGTTAGCAAATGCATAGTGAGCAAGATGTTTTATCCAATATCTCTCAATCTATCTCATATAAACTGAACCTCTTGGTGATTTAATTCGGGTTCAATATGAAACTTTTTATCACTCAAAATCTAATTGTGAAATATAAAAAACTCATTAGGCAATGAATGTAGGTATGTCATGCCCACCAGAATCTTTTCTACCTACCTCACTTTCTCAAATATAGCATCATTGGCTGAAAAACTTCTAGAATTATGTAGATAATCAAGTGAACTGTATAAAGTGAGTAGTAAATTATTTGGGTTCTCTATATGATATTTGATTCCGCCCATTTAGTTTTAGTCCAAGAAGTCGAGTAAATGCTTTATATATTTGTCATTTGAGATAAGTATAATGATGGTAACTCCCTAAGATCTTGTTTTTCATTGCACGTAATATTGTTTCTCCAGCATTTATAAAGTAATATTCAAGATTTTAATCATCTCCATAATAAAATGCAAAGAATGTGTCGGTGTAGTGAGTGTTGATGCTCATCACATGCATTGTGGCTTGTGATGGTGGAGATTGTGGTGTATATGGAATGTGTGCCTCTTTCCTCATCAAAAATTATGCATGTGCTTGCACTGTAGCACATAGTATCATGTGCATTGTGCTGGTACATTACACGTTCTCTTTGTCTATAATCCTTAAAGTTTGCACTCCATATTATTGTCTCTAATGCAATATTGAATAATAAAGCTAAAAGTCACATAATATTCCATAAAAAATAATAAAATAATAGTCCAATCAAATATTCTTATATAATAAGCAAAATTGATTGAGATGACTAATATGTCAAGTGTTTATATCCTATCTATAATGAAAAAATAAAGGAAAAAAAATATTAAAACTACAATAGAGAGGTAAACTAAATAATTTTTCTTAATGATACAATATTTTAAAATATTCAGCATAAGAAATAATAGAGAAAAATATTTGGTTGATTAATTAATTGATGATTAAGATTAAATCTCCCTAAAAATATTTTGAAATATTTTCATCAAAGTGAAATTTCTTAGTAATTTTAACTAAATATTTATTATTTTTTTTCATCTCATTTTGTGAGCGAGTGTTGGTACATGAAGCCTAGTATATAATCTAATGGTCAGTACAATAAATATTGAAGCTGTTAGACATGTACTTAAAACATTATCACGTTTAATGCTTTTTATATTTTTATTTGTTCAAGTATTATGTTGGGCTTCAACCCTTAGTTGATTTATGGAGTGATGGGTGAGAGGCAAAGAAGAAAAAGAGAAAGAAAATTATGTTTTTCATTAATTCTAAATACCGAAATTACAACTATATATGGATATATGATTTAGGCTTTCCCACAAGTTTGGTGCTCCCAAACTATATATATATATATATTCACTTTTCTTCAAACTAGTATATTTATGTAATAAATATTTAGCTTGGAAAGAAAAAAAATTTATGGTCCTTTGAGGTTTTTATAAAGATATTATAGTTTATTTGTTAGTAGATACGTTGGTAGTGACAATCGAACCATCACGAATCTTATTGTATATGAAGTAGTAATCAATCTCAATATTTTGTGTTTGCTTTTAGAATACTAAGCTGATAGTGATGTATCGAGATGTTTGATTGTCATAGTAAAATATTATGAGCCTATGAACTAGTAACTAATGAAATAGCTCTATACTCTGTGTATGTATTATATCTAGAAATAATAATTTTTTAATTACTTTTTAAGCTGACAGAAATATCTTAAAGAAAAATATAAAATCATGTAGTAGGTTTCTTCTTTATAATTGTTGGAGCCCAACTAGAATGAGCATTCTTATACTTGATTATATCTTTTATCTCTAAAAAAAATCTTACTTCATGCAGTTTTTTTTATATGTTTGTGAATCCTAAGAATTATATTCATATGAATATATATGAAAAAATTTAGGAAGTGGTTAACTATATTAATAATGTAAGTAATATGTGGTATGATTACTTTCTTATAATTTAGCTTTCATATGATTTTATTATATTTGATGGAACTAACTAAGAAACTTGTGTATATGAATGGATTTATACTTGGATTAAGTGGTGAATCAAGATTAGATAAAATATTTAAAATATTTTTTCTGAGAAATAAAAAGTATACTTGCTAAATATCCAACCTTATTATGGAAACATCTCTTCTGAGATATTTCCTTAATACTCATGAAATATCTTTAATGTTAAATTATTTGTTTGAAGCTTGATTTGAATCTTTTGTAATGAAAATATCATGATTGTATACTATTAATATCATATATTTTTTCTATGTTTCACATCGATGAAGACAAGAATAATCCAACATGCATATCCTATTGTCAATGATGGTAAGTATATAAGAGAATTTACTAAATCACATATTAGGAGATTACTTTAGGATATATAGAGTCTTTTATAATTGATACATCATGTTTGTGCTTCCATTATAAATAGTATGACTTGATGGTTACTATATAAATATATATTTTTTTGAGAGCATCTTGAAAGAATATATTTTTCACATACAACTGATATATGGTCAACTTGTGGGGTACAATAATAGGGAGTAGCAACCTAATATGTCTGTAATTTCTTGGTTATTCACCTAGTCTTGAGTTAATTAATATTTCATTTAGGCCAGTCTTTTTTGTGTACTCTCATTTGTATCTCACTAATAACTTATTTGAAGATTTTAGAACATAATATTAAGTATGATTAGATATGATCATACTCAATTAATCTACTATTGTATACCATTATTTTGGATGAATATGTGGCTTGGAATGTGTATTGGATCATGTAACTATCAAGAGAAAATAATTTACTATTATGTCAAGTGCTTGTGACTATGGATGTTAGGTAGAATATATGGTATTAAAATGACACTATGAGAGTATCTATGAGTATGAGTATTAGGTTGATCATGTCTTTGTTTCTTTTTTTTTAAAGTAATCAGAATGTCCAAGTTACTATTTTAAGCTGAATCAATTGATGCTGCAGGATACTCTTCTGAAAAATATTATTTACGTATCTATCTAGTATAAACTTTTAGTTTTAAATTATTGGGTCTTTGAACTTTTATCTCCCAATATTGGGAAGACTAACATCTTATATCTAATAAGACACTCACACTAAATTTTTCTTTATAACATAAAGCTCTTAAGGATGTCTCACTACTGTCAGGAAGAGAAATCTCATTACATATTCAAAACTAATTATTCTATTAGTATGACGTATTGAGGCATGGGCAGGAGCATGAATAGTTATTACTCTATGAAATGTGATAGATGGACATGGTAATGAATCTATTATTATGGTGTTTGAAAATGTATTCTCTTGAACGAATTATTGTAGAATGATTAATCCAAATGAATGTCACATTCGCACTTCTAATAATTTGCACTTTTCCAAAGCACTTGTATCATTTATAAGTACTAGAGTATTTGGTGATTACATACTTAATAGCTCGAGCAATTATCTTGAATATTAAAGTTTGATTGATTAGAAAGTTTCTGGTTATCTCATTTTCTAATCAATCAATTATTATTTTTATTCTCTCTCTCTATCTAGAGAAAAAAATATAAACAAAATAATTATATTTAAAAATTTTGGGTAGAAGCTGAAAATAATTATTTTCTTTGATATAAAAGTTAATATGAAATACAATCTAAAAAAACATAAAATAATATTTGATTGATTAGAAATTTTGTGGTTAACATTATTTTTTCATAAGGGCATCTAGAAATTCTCATATATAGTAGAAATATTTTTGTTGTCGTAATCAAATATTAATTCTTTATTTCAGTTATCTCACTTTCCATAGGTGTGTCAGTACAAGATGTATATTGAATAATTTCATGTTTTTCAATAAATACTCAAACTTTAAGAAGTATATTTTAATGTATTATTACTTTTTGATATATAATATTATGACTAAATCAAATTTTTATTTGTTTATAAAAATGAAGTTCTTTCTTTAAAAATATTTTTACTCATCCAATAAAGTATTTAAATGTTTGATTGAATCATATTGAATAAATCTCTCTTTAATATCTTTTTGACGCGTTGGAAATGAAGATTTAGTGTGTCTTCCTAACTGACATGTCTTACACTCAATAGAAATCATCCAATTGATGCTCAGTTTTATAATTTTTAGTTTAACTAATGATGGATGTCCAAGTCAAGAGAATATGACTAGTAAATCAATGGTAGCTAAGTATTTGGAAGGGCTCATGTGGGTAGAGAAATATAATTCTGCTCCATCTTGCTAAATCTCAAGGGAAGTCATTAATGTGATCCATCGATCTCATACAAAAATGATAGAAGATAACAAAATAATATTAGAATCTAGTTACTTACTAAATCAATTAACTCATAATAAATTATGATAAATTTTTGAAATTAAAAGAACTCGTCAAGAAAAAAAAATTCAATATTAATATCATTATGTTTCATGGTTTGTACACTAATAATATATGTTATAACTTGTGACATTAGTATTGGCTATTGAATATATGATCCATAAGTCTGAAATGAGATGGTAAGAAAAAAAAAACAATAAATATGTTTATCTTTGGGCTAGAACTAACTATGCCTAAGGAAAGAAATATAAAATACTCTTTGATTAAGCATAACAAGATCAGTATGTGTATAAGTGGAAAGTTCAATAGCCTTTTGATTGAGCACTAATATCAAAAATAATAAAATAGAAAACAACTTATTTGAGGCGGATGAATTATCTATTTTTTAAATGATAATGTTTTGTTGTACTGGTTATATTATAACATGTACTGCTTTTTACTTTGTTTTTGGTGAGATACAAAATACATTTTAATTGATTTTTGCTATATCATTAAATAAATTCATGATGAATTTATTGTTACAACTTATATTCGTATCAAAGATTAAATTACTGATATTTTTGTAATGCCTTGATAGTCTTAGCTTGCTTATATTTCCAAAATAATGCAACATATTTTGTGTCAATTTGAGTAATATTGCTTATATTTCTATAATAAGTGACTATGTAGAGAAGTATATGTGACAAGATTTCTCTTTTCATACATCTTATATTATATGTTGATATTTGTACATCAGTAGACATTATGCTTTGGACTTGTGTTCTCTTGTAACATTAACAATAGCATTACCATTGGTATCAGTGTTCATATACTATTTAGCATGTGAAAAATGCAAGGATATTTCCTTGATTCTTTGATTTTGTTTCACAGGTAAAATTAACATACATTTTAATGTGCACATCCCTGTAGATACAGAGCTTGCTGGACCATTACAAGATGAATGCATATGGCGTCAGGCAAGAGGGGCTGCTACCATTCTGTTGGGAGAAAAGGAAAATAAGCAATCCATGGAAAAGGTTTTGATATCATATTCATATACTTGATGATTCTTTGTTAATGACATGCCTAATTTAAATAGTAAGTTTTGTGACTTCGTGCAAGTGGGCCTTGCCCAACAATGGTATGAAGAATTGGATAGTCTTGCATTTTCAACTCATAATCCAGATATAATTGACGAAGATGCCAAACCTGTTCCGCAGATGATGTCTGAGGATACTAATGTAAAAGCCTGTCACAACAGAATTCAAATTGATTGTGTTGTTAATGCAAGTCCAGGGACAAGTGAGGTAAGGCTTATTTTTTGTTTCATTATCTTGTTGTGTTAGTTCTATCCTATGAGGTTATTATAGTTTGTTTGCTTTTCATTTTTTTTATTTACACTATGTTTTATGGATTGAAGAACACAATATGTGGGTTGTCCTAATTCAAATCTTAGTTATATGTTTTCATTGTATGTTTATGATATTTGATTGAAATTTTTATCTATGTTTTTGGTTTTTATGCCTTGAATTTCAAAATGATATTAGGAGCTAACAGTCATTACTTGTAACCACTTTCTTTTCATTAAATATTATAATAGCCAATGACATGTTAATTTGTAAGTTATGTTTTTAGTTGACTTAATTTTAACATATGGTAGAATATCTCACTAGTTGTTTAAGTATTATTGATCTATTATTTATTTATTATCGACTTTGTTACTCTTTATTAATCAAGTTGAGAATGTTAAATCATAGTACTAGAAATATCTTTATAATAGAGCATAGTTTTGATAGGCGCAAGGCGCGCTAAGGCGCAAAGGCATCTTGGAGCCTTATGGCGCAAGACGCCCTTAACGTATGAGCTTTTTTATGTAAGACGAACCTCATTTTACATATATAATTTTTAAAAATATCATCAATTATAACAATCATTTATCATTAAATATCATCAAAAATATCAATCAATAAAAATTCATAAATAATACCTCTAATCATTAAAATTCATAAAACATGTCAATAAATCTAACAAATCCTATCAGCAAAGTTTCTAAAAATTCATAAAAATTATCAATAGAACATGTCAATATGTAAACACATATCCCTTATCTAAATTCATAAATCATCCAAAGATAACACATTAAAATAACATGATCTTCATAAATAAGAATAACACCAAAAAATAAAAATTTAAACTAAATAGTATCAAATCCTATAACTTTTAAATATTTATCATTTACTATAATAATATTTTCAAAATAAAAAATATGATAAATATAAGATAATTGCCAGTAACATGATGTCCACTATTACATCAATAATCCAAAAATATTAATTCAGAATACAATTAAAATAATCAAGCATACTAAGACAAAAAAAATTTGATGTTATCTTAAAAAATAATTTTGTTACTCCTCTCTAGTAAATATTATAGTTGATAAACTCAATAATAATTCTTATATTACTCTGGTAGTTAGTTTATTTCTCTTAATATTATGTAAAATTTTTAGTCTAATTTATAATAATAATATATATAATAATTATCTTTGATGTTACCTATTTTCCTGCAATATATATATTGAATTGAGACTCTCCTCTATTTTATATCTACTATAATAATTCATATTAATTCTAATAAAAAATAAAATTACATCAAATCTTAATTTTTACAAAACTAAATTAATATTTAATCTTTTTTTTTCAATTCTATGAAAACCCAATTATAATTTTTGCTAACAAATAGTTATTGCACACCATCATGCTCGCCGCCACGCACATCACCGGATGCTTATTTTTCATGCGCCTACTGTGTGCTTTAGCAATCATGCATACCTACATGCTTCCATGAGCATGTGTGCTTGTGCACTAATAGTTATAGAATATGTGCATACCATTATAAAATTTACTCACATTCACAATCTTGCTCTGATACTAAAATAAATTTACTATAAATTAGATAGAATAATATAATGACACTCACATAATAAAATATATATTAAATATTTTTATATAATAAAAAAAATTGAGATAACTTACATATCATATAATCTCATAATAAATATAAAAAAAAACTAAATTATAATAAGCCATAACATATATCAAATTGAAAACGTTAATATTTCTAATATCTTATTTACATCAGATCACAAAAATTAGAACACATAGCCCTATCCTTCGTTATTTTCATACCCATAGACATTTGAAGTGAATTATCTACCCTCACTTATTCCTGTTATTTCTCATGATTTTTATCCAACAAACAAGTGTCCTTGAGACGGAAACATAATCCACCATTATTCATGTCAAATCCAAGATTAAAATGAAGAGAAAAAAAAGTGCAGCAACAATTTACAATTTTTTCTACAAAAAAAAAGTACCATTAATGTTTGAGAATTTGAGAGAGAAAATAAAAATCTAAGAGAGGCATTAAGTCTTGCTTCCTTAGAAAATAAGAGAGCGCCTCTCTTGATTTTTATTGAAACATAAAGGAGTTCATTCCTAGTTAAATTAAATAGAAGAGATTTTGGCTTTGATTTTTTTTTCTAAACTCAATTACTTTAGGTTACCTGAATACCCTTCGGTCGTCATAATAGTATCTGTCCATCTCTTCTTCCTGTGGAAATTGATGTAATCCTTGTATCCATGTACATGACGATGCAAAAGACTGGATTACAATATTAAGTCCCCTCAAACCCTGAGAATTTGAAGCTTGGAAGAGAAAGCGATGGCAACCCAATCAGGCTGGGAAGGGGACCACTGCAACCGTTCTATTTCGGCACCAGCAAGCTAGAATAGGATCCAATCCACCATTGACTGGTTGCTAACCCCCCATGGAGGAAAGATCCCAAATCAATGCCTGGCAATCATCACATGCAGTACATATGTGGCAGGAGCTGTGAGAGGCCCAAGCAATGGCATTGATGCCATGTCTCCGTAACTCTACCACAGGAAGGGTGGGAATGCGAATGTCAAGCACCACGACCTTGGCAGTGTCCATGATGATATTTTCCATGTACCTAGGATCCTGCTTGTTCCATACGAGCCGCACCAAGGATCTCTTAGGCCTTGAACTTTCATAAACGATGGTGGAATGTTCCTTATCACGAAGATCAACGACCCTGACAGTGAGGATATGAGGAAGATGACTTACCTGCACAGAGGCGTGCTTGTGGAGAGCTTGTCGCCTTAGGAAAGGTGCGTGCTTTTGCCATTTTTCGTGCGCCAGAGTGAAGGAGCCTCGCCTCGTCCCAGCTGGGCGCCATGGCTGTGCTTCACTTGTGCCTAAGCCTACGCGCACTTAAGGCGTGTATTTCATAGCTATCTACTAGAGTGTAAGATATGTTAGAAAAAATATTCGAGTATTTTTTATCTTATCTATCAGACATATGAGGATCTAGTAGATATAAGACTCGAGATGGGTTTAGATGTTTTATTATATATATTAATGATTGTACGGTTTTATGTGGTTGAATTTTTTTTTTGTTTTTGTTTTATAATTTTTTTTATTTTTCAATTATTTAATAAAAAATAAAATCAATTTAATAAAAACTTAAAAAAAACAAGGCATACAATTTATTATAGAGTATATGTCTGATAATTTCAATGTTTATTTTACTAATCACAAAATTATATTTTGGACTTCCTATGTTTTGACAAGAATAATATTAGGAAGGTTAATTATTTGATAAGTCTTACATGCACATGTTGGAGATCATATCATTGTATGATAGTAAGTGGTTTTGTTTAATGATAATATGTTTTCGATTCGAGACTCATCAGACACATCCTCTCTAACTTTTGGGAGTATTATAGAGTACATATTTGATAATTTTAATGCTTATTTTACTAATCACAAGATCATATATCAGGCTTCCTATGTTTTGACAAGAATAATATTAGGAAGGTTAGTTATCTGATAAGTTTTTGTATTATATGCACATGTTGAAGATCATATCGTGGTATGATAGTAAGTAGTTTTGTTTAATGATAGTATATTTTGGATTCGAGACTTGTCGAACACCTTTATAACTTTTGGGAGTATGACTATTGAGATGTTAACTTTTCATAGACTCTTTATTAAAGCAAGATCTTTAAACACTGGGTTAACCTTCTAGGTATGACCTCCTATGAAAACTAAGTTAAAAAAATATATTTTTACTTGGTATTTTTTTCTCTTTTGTAGTCCCACTTGGGCTCCTAGCCAGGGGAGAGTTACTCATCGGATATATCTTAACTTTTTGGTTTATATTATAATGAGATTCTAATGGATTTATTATATATACCAATAAATACATATCAACTTAATTTTTGAGAGAGTGAAAGTTTTCTAAAAGAGAATCTCACTTAATTTTAGATGATCTAGTAGTCTACAAGTCTACTCCTACTTCAGCTCAGGATAAGACGAACTTTAGGAGATTTGATTACTCGGGACATAGAGTCTATATTAAGAAAGAGACATACATAATTTGTTTAGAGTGGAAGAGTCTGTCTTTCGAAAAGTTTGATGATCATCTAATCATCTTTTATAATATCGATCTTTTGATTGATCTTCGGAAGATATATATTAGTTATACTTGTATTTTATTTTATAAATATTATTGTACTTATGTCTTCTATTTTTTTATTTTCATTATATTTTTTATTAATGATACTGGAATAACATAGGTTTTATTTTGAGGCATTATCTCACAAAAGATAGTGTCAAGAAATGTTAGAAAAGATAAATATCATATACTTTGTTGCTACTTATTTATGTATACTTATTATATTTTTATTTTATGATCGATGGGATTGCTTAACATGTGGGTACATATCTAATGTTTTGTATTGAATATTGTTATAGTTTTGTTTTTTTGTATTGATTTATAATATAGTATCTGAGCTAATCCTAGCCAAAGTTTGATCCTAAAAGATGTGTATGTGTGTGAGTAAGGGTTACATAGCCTAAAACAAAAAGAGGTATGTGCACTCTACCAGTACACCTATTGTATGTGATGGAGAGTGTGGTGGAAGCACAGTGGTTCCTTAGTAATCTTGTGGTGGTGGCATTGTGGTTCTGTGGTTTTTGCATGGTGATCATGTTGTGCAGTGATAGTGTTGTGGTCGCATAACAGTTACTAGTGAAAATAGTGGTAGCACTATGTTCAATGTAGGGTGATAGTGTGTGCAGAAATTGTCTATTGAAAAAATTATGGTTTCAATGAAATTTTTCCTCGCAAATGAAAAGAAAGAATCACATAAGGGGTAGATAGTGAAAATACGAGTAGGGTTGATTATTCAATGAACTTTAACTTTTTAGAGTAATTTTATGTTGTATAGTTTTGGATTGAGAAAATCTTAATTTTAATTGGCATATGAAGAGAAACTATCACATAAGGGGTAGATAGTAGAAATTCTCTGTTTAGTTTGTATACTATAGGAAGATGGGTCTCACCAAAGATATTTATTGGATTTTATTTCTAATGTAAAGATCAAGAGTTTGACATAGAAAGAGATACATGTCAATTATCAGTTATTTAAGTGTTCTTATATAATTTATTTATCATTATACTTATACTTACTAGAGATGAGTATATGTAATTTTTTAAAGTAGTATTAAATTTTTTTTTCTTTTAGGTATTATTGATTATTTCAATCATACTCTCATTTTAGTCGGCCAAATTATTGTCACATAAGCTAATAATTATATAGTAAATAATTATATCTTATTTATTATATTTGTTTCTTATTCTAAAAATATTATTATAGTTAAAGTCAAATATTTGAAAGTTCTTAGATTTAATTGTATTTAGTCTGAGTCAATTATTTTTTCATAATTTTATTATTTTCAATTATTTTATTAGTTTAGTTTTTTTGAGTTGTCTTTTCAAAAAAGTCAACTCTAATTTTATTTTTATGATACTAATGTTTATTTGATGGATCTGTAGACTGAAAAAAAAAATTTGGGATTGTGCATGGTAAGTAATATGTTCTTTCTTTAATGATAAGATCTCTTTTTAGATATTTGAGTGTGATAAAATCATTTAGTTATATATTCTTAGTTTATTCATCTATTATTGATCAAATTGAGAAAATTGTATCTTAATCTTAAGGGTATTTCAACTTTAGAATGTGAGGTATGTCATGTACAAAAACTTACTAGAGCTTTCGATCCTACATGTCAATTTGGCTTAAGTAGGGTTCAATTCAATATGATATACTTAGATGT
Organism: Sapria himalayana; assembly: GCA_029783825.1. Classification (NCBI taxonomy): domain Eukaryota; kingdom Viridiplantae; phylum Streptophyta; class Magnoliopsida; order Malpighiales; family Rafflesiaceae; genus Sapria; species Sapria himalayana. The sequence goes on along the minus strand of JAREIK010001859.1, from coordinate 6,791 downwards.
ATGGGCAACTTGTTGAGATGTGATCGGAGAGGAATTTAAATATTTAATTATTTTTATTGATAATTACTCAATATATACGAATTTTTTGGAGATAAATCAAAAGATTTTTATATATTTTTTTAGATTGTTTATAAAATTATAAAAATTAATTTAATAAAAATATTAAAAAAAATAAAAGTAACAATGTATTAAAAGGTATATCAAATTGATTAGGTAATTATTATATGAATCATAAAATTATATATTTTATTTTTATTATCAACATACCCCCAATAGAATAAGGTTTTTGAGATAAAGAATAGTAATCTAATTAAATTAGTTCAATATTCTTACTTTGAGAGTGTATTTTGAAATATTTTTAGATAAAATTTTAATCATATTTAATCTAGAGATGTCAACCGGGCCGAGCCGGTCCTGCACGAAAATTTCACGTGCTCGGGCTCGTGCAATGCCGTGCTGAGGCCAACCGGGCCTCGTGCCGTGCTCGGCCCGGCACGGTACCGTGCTGAATTTTTTTTAAAAAAAAATTAGGGTTACTGGGCGCCGAAACCCTAATTTTTTTAAAAATTAGGGGTTCGGGCGCACCCAATTCCTAATTTTTTTTTAAATTACTGTTCGGCGCGACGGTGCCCGCCGAAACCCTAATTTTTTTTTAATTTAGTGTTCGGCCCGACCGGGCCAAACCCGACCAATCGTGCCGAGGGCCCGTGCCGGGCTGAACCCCCAAAAAACCATGACGAGACAGGCACGACACGGTTACTATTCCGTGCCATGCCTGGCCAGGCACGAAAGCCCGGTTTGGCCTGGAAAAAACGTGCCGGGCCAGCCCGGCACGCCCCGTTTGACACCTCTAATTTAATCTCATCAATCAGATATCTTTTTTTTTGTTTTTTCTTGATTTATATCTTTTGAGATAATACATACTAGAGAGTTGTTATGTAGTTTACCTCTTAGAGTTTTTGAATATACTTGTTTTGTTTTACTTTGCTCTTTGGGATGAAATAAATTAGTATCTAGGGCCTTGGATAGTCCAAAATTCAATGTGAGTTTAAGTATTTTTTATTAGAAATTATAGAATTTTAATAAATACGAATGTTGTTTTTTTTTTATCTTGACTTATTAATTAATGAACTTAAAAAAAGTGTGAATCAAGATGTTGCAATTAGATTTAGTATTCGTTTTTTTTTACTTATAATCCTCGTGAGCTACTCGTTAGCAAAGAGAGTATATTCATATGAGTATGATGTTAGTATATGGACTCATATTGAGTTAGTAATCAGAAGACTTGATTATCAAAGACTTAGAGTTTAAATCAGGAGAGGGATACATACTTAGATTGCTCAGAGCAAAGACAAACCAATCAAGGAACTAGTTTAGAGCAGTTGATCATGTTGTGTCAGAATTGGCATGAATTGGGGATCCACATTGTAGGCTAGGCAACGTGGTATGCATGCCTGATGTGGCTTGATGGCTTGATTTCCTCACTTCGGCATGTCGGATCATGCTGGATTGGATCGTGTTGGCCACGAACCAAGCTATCCACTGCTTGACCATAGCATTGGGCCATTGGTAGTGGCTAGTGGGCACTAGGCATTGGCCATGGTCCCTACCCATTTCACATGGCTGGCATTGGCCACCCAGGTAGTGCCTTGTGGTCAAACTATTTCATTTTACAAAATCTTCTTTCATATTCTTATAATTTATATTTTTAATTATATTAAAGTATGTTTGGGTATTGAACTTTACTTATTTTTAGATTTTTTTAGCGTATGGGTCAGAATAATGGGAAAAAATTTATTTTCGATCTCAGACCTTTTAGCTGAGTTATCATTATTATATATGTCAAAATTATATATTATTATTATTATTTATCATTTTTATTAATTATCATTATTATTTATTATTTATATCATTATTATTATTATTATTTATCATTTTTTAAAATTTTAAAAGATTAGAAGTAGAAGGATAGCAATGTTTTCATAATTAATTTATCTAAAAATATTAATTAAAATTTAGGAGACTTGAAGTAGGAGGATAGCAATGTTTTCATAATTTTTTTTATTTGTATTGTTAATTTATTTTTTATATAAAAATATTAATTAAAATAAAATATATGCAATGTAAATTATAATGTGTATTTTCATTTTATGTGGGTGGAAAATATTATTTCACCTTTATCTCGTATGCTCGTGCTTTAAGTAGCTCATTATCTCGTATTCTTGTTTTTTTTTTTTTGAAAAACAAAATATATTAATATACTATTTAAATAATTTTTTTTTTTAAAAATAATTTTTTTAAATTTTTTTTCTAGCATAGAAATTCAACATTTGACGGACTTCACCCAAAGTATTATTGGATTAAATCTAATAGCTGAAAAATTAATTTTTTTTTACTGATAGGGTAGCAACAGGCATTGTCGTGTCGACTATCATTTTGTATTTTAAAAATGAGTCGTTTAATAATGGATGGCATGGCGCACATACATGATCTCAATTTTATTCCCTTTTCTTGTTTCAGCATGCCAAGCATGTGGGTCATGCTTTGCACGGGCACGACATGAGGCTCATGCAGTCCTAGCCCGACATAGAACAAATCATGCCATAGGCTGGCACGAATTAGGTTTTGGAATGATTTTGAATCGTGTCATGGCATATTTGACATGGTTGAATTATGTCATGCTATTGGTAGTGCTCGGGCTACCTAACTTGATACCTCAAAACTAGATGATCTTGCATATAATAATTATGATTTTTATCTTTTGATAATTCTCCACAAGAAATAGAGGAATTATACTTAATATTTGATTTTACAAGTTTTGTTAAACTCTTGTTTTGTTTCTTTTTTCATTATCTCTTATGATGGTAATAGCATGCTCAACTCACTTTCTAATGGATTGTCTTATTCAGTATGACATCAAGGCATGATAGTAGAGTTGAATATTATTTATTCTAATAGAACTTGGGAATTAGTATTATGATTTTTGTGAAGTTTATTATTAGTGGCATGTATGTATTCTATATAAAGACAGACCCAGATGAGAAGGTAAATCACCTTAAGGCCAAACTTATGGAGAGGTGTTTTACTTAGATATTTGGTGCGGAGTAGCAAAACATTTCTTTCTTGTGACCAAGATGGCATTGATACGGATTCCTATATCTCTCATTGTATTTATAGTTGGAGGATACACTAGTTGGATGTCAATCATCTCGTTTGGGTTTTACAATTGTGTTAGATTTTTCTTTGCTTTTTTCGTGGGGCATTGATGGCATGGTAATTTTGATGATTATTTACTTAAATAATATTTTGGTTATAGTGTTTTAGATTAAGAACATTGAGAAACTAAGATATTTTCTTGGTATAAAGGTTGCTTACTGTACGAGAAAAATCTTAATCTCATAGAAGGGGTATGTCATTGATATTCTTATAGTAAGTAGTCTTTTGAGTTTGCTATAGCAGATATTTCTTTTGATTTATATATTAATTTTACTTATGATATAATTAATCTAGTTAACTTTACTATTTATAGAAAAATTATAGGCAAGATTAATTATCTGATAATAATAAAATTAGATTTAGCATACGCAATTAATATAGTTAATTATTTGTGTAGATTCTTCTTGGTAAGTCATCTTGATGTAGTTTTTCGCATACTAAGATGTACAAAGAAGCCTTTGAGACTTGAGATCTCTTTAGGGATTATGGGTACTAGTAGTTAGTTGAATATACAGATTTAAGTTTAGTACTAACATCCAACAAGAAAAGATCTACAATAAAATTTTGTATTTTACATGGAGACTATCTTTTCTCTTGGAAAACTAAGAAATAAATAATAATTTTGAGATTCACTATAAAGATAAAACTTAGAATAATAATGATAATTATTAGTGATATATTTTTGATGTGTCACTTACTCTTAAAGATTGGATATTGATTTTATTCTTTCATTATTATTTATTTTGACAGTCAGATAATAAAATATATAATCTTAAATATTATATTTCACGAGCACAAAACGCACATAAAAGTAGATTGATTCTTCCTTAGGGAAGAGATATATTATTTGGACAATTATTTTAGTATATATCAGATAACAGAGGAATCAACATATATATTCATGGTCATAAAGAGATATGAGATTAATTTTTTTTTTCTGAGTTTGGTGTTGTGGACTTTTATGCACCAGCTTGATTGGGGATATTGCAACTTATTTTTTTATGTTTATTTTATTTTTATTTTATGATTTTGATTGGAATATCTGATATGTGGGTTTTCCTAATGTCCCATTTATTTTATAAAGGCATGCATGTATGATATTTTTTTATTAAAAATTGTTTTAGTTTTACTTATTCCATTGATTTGTAATTCACTTCACTGTGACTTAAAAAATAGTACGTTGATATTTAGGAATATTTGTTATTGATTGCAAGTGAATGTTCACTATAAAGATCAATCCAAATGAAAAGGTAATTTGTCTGAAAGTGAGACTTATTTTGACTCAGACATTTAGTATTGTATGTTTTGAAGCAGTTATTAAGGGCTTAGTTTGAAGTTTTCACAAGTAAATTTTTTTTGTTTACTTGTATATTATAAATTTCTCTTTATGTTTTTGAAGTAGCTTAGATGATATATTAATTTTTATTATTTTGTACATAAATGATATTTTTAGTATCATAGATGATAAGTTTTGAATTATCCAACTCAGAGTATCTTTAATCATAGTTTCAAACGAAGGATTTTGGGCGACTCAAATTTTTTTTTGTTTGGAAATTGAAGTTGTCTAGTTTACAAGAGAGATCGAATTATCACAGAGAAAATTGTGGTGGATATTCTCATTGAGAGTGATTTTTTGTGTTATGATGGAGTGAATATTCTAATGAAAATTATATTAAAGATTAATTATGTGATTATCATAATATTAGATATATATTATATGATGGTATAGTTAATTTTTTAAATTTTTTATGACATGTTTATTTTAATATAATTTTTTGTATATTGAAATATGTGAAGAGATATTTGAGACTTAATAATTTTTTTTCAATGATCATGGGTGCTCACAGTCAAATATTGATTTTTTTATGCTCAACTCAAAGACATGTTTATTTTGAGTTGAGCATCCATTTGTACTTTGTACTAAGAGATCAACGATAAATTTATGTATTTTTTTTGATGTAATCTCATACCATAGAAAAGTAAATGATAACTATTTTGAGATTTAATAAAGAGTCATTGTTCAGAGTGATAGTGATAATCACATACGAAATATTTTAGATCAAATATATTTTTAATAAGATCATGTATTAAATTTGTTTTCCTTTAACTTTTCTATTATAATAGTAATGCAGCGAGATATATAATCTATAATTTAGTATTTTATGAGTAGAAGAAGTATATAAATGTAAATTTCTTTTTTATATAAAAGAAAATTTAGAATAAGATTATTATTACATTTTATGATCTTACAGTTGATTAGTTAATAGATATTTTTATGAAGGCTTTGAATAGGACTTGGATTTTTTTTTTCCCTTCAAGCTAGGTATCTTGGATATTTATGCATCAGATTGCGTAAGAATGTTGTAGTTTTCACTTATTTTTATTTGTTTTAATGCTAATGGATAGGAACAACTAATGTGTGTTTTGCCCCATTCAAAACCCTTGTTATACATTCCATTATACATTCACTATTTTTTATTAAGTTTTTTGATGTTCTTCATATTGTTGTATTCTGGAATAAGCAAAGAATGTATCATTCTTATTATGGGTAGGATAGTATTTGTTTGGCCTTTTCTCATGCATACACACTCACCCAAGATGTCTACAAGTTATTAAGAATGAGATGCATGTAGAGCAAACCCTTGATTGAATGCAGATGATTATTCACTGTCAAAACTAGCTTTTACTAAGAAAATAGACTAGCTTAAGATCCTTTTTTGTTAGGGGGGCTATACATTTAGATAGACTATGAATTTCATACATGTGGGTAGTTCATTAAATTGATGTAAAGAAGGTTAGTCCTAGAGAAGTGGAAAATTCTTTATTAATAGTTATATTGAGGAGAGATTCCATGTAGAGAAATTCGTGAACATTCATGTGTGGGAGATGACAAGTACAATTGAAGGTGCAAAAATAGGTCAGGTAGCTTGACAAAGATGCCTTGTGGTTGGAGCAGGCAAGGCCAACGTCCCAATAGTATGAATAGAGTAGTTGACAAAGATACCATGTGGTGCTGGATATCCAGCATTCCTGGGGATCTAACTCGTGTCGCAAGAGTTAGGTTGCTTGCTCATTTGCCAATCGGACTACTATATTCTGGGTAGTTGCACTTGTAGTTAACCAAAGCTTCTACAAATTGATTTGTTTGGAATAGATGGTATTTTTGATGAATTCTATGTGCCAGCAGGGCATCATGTGTGCTACAATTTATTTGAGACTCAAAAGAAATGGGGAATCGAAGTACACTTGGGAAAAAGATGCTGCAACTGTATGCAACGGTGTGAGCCACGGCAGTAGGGAAAGGAGAAATCATGCATCATCCATGCACCTGCTTAAGTTAAACTCAACAGATTTGAGAGAAATCATCTTTGAGAGAACTCTTCATGTGAGAGTGAAACTGGATTGCCTTGATTACCCCAAGGCTAATAATCTGCGAGATATTATCTTAAATGAAACTGCGGCCCAAGTTGACATTTTGCTCTAACTGATACATCTTGGGCTTTATTAATATTGTTACTAGGTTGGGTGGCTTGGGATGAATTACTAGCTTTGTGGATATGTTACATCTTGTTTCT
>JAREIK010001858.1:43471-55170 GCA_029783825.1 Sapria himalayana | reverse complement strand
TGTGTGTTATAAATTGCATGGAAAGACATATACACGGTATGATGTATATGGGAAATGTGATTGCACGGTTATTGTGCAGGAAATTATATACATGGTAAAATGTATATAGGAAAAAGGTTGAATGCTAAGGTTAGGAACCACAAGCTTAGGGGTTCGGAAAAATAAAATGAACATGAAAGTTTTGAATTTTATTGAAATAAATAAAATGAGTGGTTGGAAATTAGCACCACTAAGAAAAAGGTAATGAACGGGTCAGTTCATGGTTGTCAAGTCTATTAGTAATTGGCATGTGCATTACTAGTTAGACTGAAATGAAATTAAATAAAGTTTGTTTCCATTTGACAGGTGTAGATGGCAAGTCGAGGACGAGGACGTAGAGGTCGTCCGCAAGGTGCCAGCCAGGCACCACCTATTTTTGACCAACCGGCCTTTGTTGAGGCCGTTGGGGTTACAATTGAGGCCGTTGGGGTTGCAGCTGCTGCCATTGCACAAGCTAGTGCAGCTGGTAGCCAGGGAGGTCCGAATAACCTCCAGAGGTTCAGGTCACATCATCCTCCGACGTTCACAGGGGGAGGGGATCCGATGGTGGCAGACCATTGGTTCCGGCAGATTGAGAAGGTATTGGAGGCTATGGATATTACCTCCGATGCGGCCAAGATCAGGCTAGCTGCATTCCATCTAGAGAGTGAGTCCCAAGTGTGGTGGGACTGGGCTAAGACCTCTCGAGACATAAAGGCAATGACTTGGGCAGAGTTCCGTGAGCTTTTCATGGGCAAGTATTTTCTGGCCATTGCTAGACATGCAAAGGCCCAGGAGTTCCTAGAGCTGAGGCAAGGAACTATGACAGTGATGCAGTATGTGGCCAGATTCACAGAGTTGGCACATTTTAGGATGACTATGTGGCCACAAACTTGGCCAAGGTCAGGAGGTTTGAGAATGGGCTGAAGTTGTCCATTCGGGGGAAGATTGTAGGGCTCCGCCTACAGGACCTGGACTCTATGGTTGAGGCGGCCATGACCATAGAGAGGGAGGTAGATGATGCACGGAGCATCAGTGATGCAGAGGCTAGTGGTAAGAGGAAGGAGGATCAGCCTTCTTCGAGTTTAGGGAAAAGGCAGAGGACTTCTGTCCCACGAGTTCCCCAGTTACAGGGCCAGCCAGGGCCGATGACATGCTTCTATTGCCATCAGCCTGGACACATGAAGAGGGATTGCCCGCGGAGGCAGGGATCCAGGGTTTTGGGCCGACACTAGTCCCAGTCATTAGTGGGACAGGCGTGGACTCAGTTTGTTCCTTCTCGCCCTAGTGTGGGTCAGAGGAACCAGTTTCAGTCGCAGAGTGCTATGCCAACACCTCCAACGGTACATATGGGCCGAAGGGGCTAGGTTATGGGTCGAGGTCAGGTACAGGGCTCAAAGGCCAGGACTTCGGGGACCCAGGGGCGTGTTTACGCCATGGTACCAGAGGCTGAGCGTGCAGACCTAGCCGGATATGCAGGGTATGTTTCTACCTCTGCATGTATTGTTAGATGCATTATATTCATTATCATTGCATCTTGTGTGATAGATTGGGCTAGGAGGTTGAGGCCTCTGGAAGAGCCAGCGGTTGGAAATTCTCCCCTAGGATCTAGGGTGAGAGTTGACCAGACATGTAGAGACTGTGAGTCAGTGATCTCAGGGGTTCTGCTCATGGTTGGGTCACATGTGCAGGCGATTGCATGTGTATGTGTGAGGAATTTCGGGACGAAATTCTTTTAAGGGGGGAAGAATGTGAAACCTTGGAAAATTCAAATTTTTTGAAAAATGGTAAAATAGTAATTTTGATAGAAAAACCGGAATTTTTTTAGATCTCGGATGACGACACAAACTTCACCGTTGAATTCGTCTCGCAAAATCTAACTACCACTTCAAATTTCGTTGGATTTCGAGATAGTCGGAATTACACAGTTTTTGAGGCGTAGGGTGTTGGATTACACAAGGCATGGTTTAGGGGATGCCACATGGCACCCTAAAAGAGTGACACTTGGCAAAGCCATGTAGTTCACTTAAAAGGGATGGCTCACAATGAGCCACATGGGTGTGTGATGAAATAAAAGAAATAAGAAATAAAGGAATAAAGGGAGAAAAATCAAGGGCCACACAAGTTGGCTTGAGGAAAAGGGAGGAAATTGCCTCCCTTGACCAATTCGGTTGATGGCAATTCAAAGAGGGGAGAAATGCCAAGAGAAAATGAGAAGAGAAAAGAAATGGTGGGAAAATGAGATGAGAAATAGGGAAAAGAAAAACAAAAGGAAAGGAAAAGAATTCGTAGAGATAAAATGGGAAGAAAGAAATGAGAAAGAGAAAAGAGAAAAAGAGAAAAGCAAACAAGAAAGAAAAGAAAGAAAGAAGAAAAAGAATTCGTAGAATAGAGGAGTTCATAGAAAGAGAGAGGGAAAGAAAAGGAAGGGAGAAAAGAAAAAGGAAAAGGAAAGGAAAGGAGAGAAAGAAAATGGAGGATTTCCGGCGCTGTGACGATCGAAGCTCGACTGGTCTGAGTACTAAAGTTGGTGCATGCAGCGCGATCTACGCGTGGACACTAAAAACTTGGAGTTTCGACAAACTCCATAAGGTAGGGAATTTTCCTACTCGGTTTATTTTTAGCCTAAAGGCCATATAATGGTATGGGTTGTTTCAGGGGCCAAATTAGGCCGTGTGATTTAGTCTTAAGATGATGGGACTAAATGGTGGGAATTTATGAGACTATTTTTCGGATAGTCCGAGACCGGGTTTTGAAGGTCGGTATCCGAACCGGTTTTGGTTCGGGACTGCTGGAAAATGCATGTTGGACTTTGTTATGGCCGGTTTTCGAATCGTCCATGACGGGTTTTGAGGTGGGTTTTGATTCCGGGAGGTGCTATCCAGTTTTCCCCTTCGAACCCATGACTGTGTTTTGGTCATAACTTGGTCATCACTCATCCGAATTGAGTGATTCAAATTTCTAAGTAAAATAGACTTATAGGAGAACATATCTCCTTGAAATAGGTATATCCAAATTCCGAACCCTTAAGGCTTAGAAATTCATCCAAAGTGGAGCAGCACGTTATGGTGTGCAGTAGCCCGGTTAGGACAAAATTGTCATTTTTTTTATTGTTGGCCTCCAACTTCGGATGGCCATAACTTCTTCGTCCGAACTCCGTTTCGGGTGTTCTTTGACTCTATGGAAAGCCCATTGAGTCAAGATTCCAGTCATATGCATTTGGAGGGTATTAGGTGATCATAAAATTTCTAAAAACCTATGTTTTACACCAAGTGTGCAGGTTGCTTGGTTGTGTCGATGTAAATAGCCGGGTTTTGACATGACTATTGCATGGCATGTTATAGGATATTGTATTGGGTAGAAATTGTCATGAGTTAGCCTAAGGAAGGTTGTACGACATTATTTGTTTAGTCATGGAATGATGTATGGATGCATGGAACCAAACTGGTTCATGTTGTGAAGGGACCGTGAGGTACCCTGTTGGATGGGTCCAAGATTGTAACCTTGTTGTGTGTTATGGCTTATGTGAATAACATGCTGTGTGAAAAGTATCATGTTAGTATATGCTATTTGATGTATTAACATGGATTGCATAGATGTAAATTATATGTAAAAATTATAATTATCCATGGTGTATCAATGTTCATGTAGCACTCATATATACATGTAACATGAAGGAAAATGCATTGGCATCATGCATTTCATATGCATGGTCACATCGCGTCGAGTCGGGTGTGGGTGCATGGTATTGAGTATTCACCGGTGTTGGTGAATAGGGTCGTGATCTCAGAAAATGGGACAAAGTCCAAGGTTGAGACTCACGAATGTGTAAATTGATCAAAATGATAAATTACATGTTTTGGGCGGAGCAAGTTGGGGTAGATCCCCCCCAGGGTGAAAGACCCAAATGTTATTACGGTTAGACATGATTCCCGATGATGTAAGTTCACAAAATGTTGGAAAGGCGTGCGGCGTCCTGCGGTGAAAACCCGAAAAATCCGTGGCCCACAAAAGAAAAGAAAATCATGATTTGATAAATTAAAGATTGGAGGGTTGTCCAATGGGTTGAGTCATTGGGTTAAACACCGATGACTGGTTTTTCACACTTGGCATTCCAGGTGTGAGGGAGTCGGTTGGGACTCGGGTTGTGAGCATGAGGGGTCACATCTCATGCATGACACGAAACATTTCATATAATGTTGCATAAATTGTATTAATGGGATTGATGTTTATGTACGTCATTGCATGTGCATTTTAGGTGGGGAGTAACCCTTGTAGGAGATTATCACTACTGGGCTTTGCTCACCCCGTCGTGGGACCCCCTTTCAGGTACAGGTCCAGTGCAGGTGGTTGACCCGCATATGGGATGAGAGCCGGATATAGTTCATGTATACCTTTTTGTTGTATTAAAGGACTGTAAATGGACTGTTGATTAAATAGTCTATCATATATTTTTGTATATTTGTGAATTAAATATGCAGGAATAGGTCTCAATATATTGAGACAAATGAGTGTGATATTGGGACACCCGATATCCACAGGTTTCCGCAGGTTGACCGGCTGTCAACGGGACCCCCGGGATAGGGGTGTCACAATATTATTAAATAATAATATAGTTTTATATAGTAGAATATAGTTTTGTATAGTATTATAAATTTAATAATATAGTTTTATATTAGATTATATATTTAATAATAGTGATGTCTTCTTTAAAATAACTATATATTAGTTTAATTTGATAGTTTATATGATACTTTCATATTTTAAATTAGTTAATTTAGTAATAATATATTAATTAATTAACATTTCATGTTAGTTAATATTTGAAATTAAGTTATATATTAGTTAATATTGTGTATGCAAATTATAAATTTATAGTTTTATACGAAGCTTTCATATTTTAGATTAGTTTAATTTAGTAATAATATATTAATAAATTAATTAACCTTTCATGTTAGTTAATATTTTAAATTAAGTTATATATTAGTTAATATTGTCTGTGCATATTATAAATTTATAGTTTTATATGAAGCTTTAATAGTTTAAATTAGTAATAGTTCAATTTAATGTTAGTTAATATTTGAAATTAAGTTATATGTTAGTTATAAATTTATAGTTTTATATAAAAATAAATTCATTTTGAATAGTATAATAATATAGTTTATATAAGTTTAATTTAATAGGATGTATAGTGAAAATAATATTAGAGGCCGAGATCCAGCATGAAAATATTATACACATATGGAGGGGAATAGAAATGGTACAGTATGCAATTATTGTGGTTTGGTGATAAAGAGTGGTGAGATCACTTGCTTTAAATTTCACCTATCATATTGGGATCCCCCCTAAAATACAAACAAGTGCCCAAATGTGCCTCCGGAAATGAAACAAGAAATGAGACAACTTTTAGACTAGAAAAATAAAGAAAAAGCGAAGAAAGTAGAAGATATAAAAGATATTCGAGTTGAACTACGTGGCATAATGGGGGGACGCCATAGGCATCTCATTGATGAGGATAAGGATGAAGATGATGATGTATATATGTATTCGGCTAACATGACCTTTGATGAGAGAGCTGAATTTCAGGTAGAATGTCTTGCATCAAAAGCTAGTGAATGGAATCGGCAACAAGAAGGATTTACGAGAGGCAAAAGAAAAATTAGTAAATCTTTAACTTAAATTAGTTTTTATAAATAAACAAATTCACTTCTAATTTCTAATTGAGACGTTACAACATGTGAGCCTTCACAATCACAACCGACTAATCAAACAAGGAGTATGCAAAGATCTCAAAGTGTGAGATAATCAAATCCATCACCACCTCTTGCTCTATCATTATACAAATCTTCGGTAGCAAGAAAAAGAACATTAAAAATATTTTCAAAGGTGGTACAATCAAATAAACGATGGGCCGACTAATTAATAAGTTCTTCATATATGACAGTGTTGCGCCTCACAAAGCATACTCTCACCACTTCAAGAACATGATTATTGGTGCACAACAAGCTGGTATGTGAAAATCAATTTTCAATTTCTAATAAAATTATTATCTTATATTATAATTGAAAACTATATAATTAATTCCTTTAATTATACTTGTAGGCATGGGAATAGAGTCATCATCTCCATATGAAATCACAAACAAATACTTGGATATGGAGTATAAAGACATGGAAGATTATGCAAACATTATAAAGACATGGAAGATTATGCAAACATTATAAAGACATGGAAGATTATGCAACCATCCAAAATAAGAAATGGAAGACCTATGTGCACAATTATGTGTGATGAATGGACCAACCCCATGAAATTGAGCATCATTAATTTCATGATATATTCGAAAGGAAGCACAATATTCCTCAAGTCTGTTGATGCATCCGACAAGATAAAAGACAACAAATACATTTATGGTTTGTTGAAGGACATGATCAAGGAAGTTAGTGAAGCAAATGTTGTGCAAATTGTTACAGACAATGGATCAGCATTTGTGAAGGCATGGAAGTTTCTAATGAAGAAGTACAATTTATATTGGATTCCATACTCAGCACATTACATTGACTTGATGTTTGAAGACATTGGTAAAAGAGCTATTGTTTTGGAATTGATTACCAATGCATGAAAATCACCAACTTCATCTACAATCATGGTTGGTTGCTTGAGAAAATTAGAAAGGTCTGTGGTGGAAATATTGTGCGTCCGACGGCAACAAGATTTACGACAAATTACATTGCACTAGAAAGTCTTCTTAAAAAAAGGGCTATTTTGAAGAAGATCTTCATTAGTGATGAATTGGCTTCTCACAAGCTTAGTCGATTGACCATTGGAATGAGGTTGAAATACTCATGTTTGATCATACATATTGAGAGAAGGTCTCTAAGCTAGTGTCAATCTATGAGGCACTATATACAATTCTTCACATTGTTGATTCCGAAGTTGTCCCAACAATTCCATTTGTGTATGAGTTGATTCGAGTAATGGAGTAAAATTTACATCAACTCAATGCAAAAGATTAGGTCAAAGCAATCATCGTAGATCGTTGGGATAGATCCTCAAACATCCTTTTCATGAAGCAAGTAACTAAGCGATATCATAATCACATTTAATGCATATTGTCTTCCTTTTATCACATACTAATTCTAAATCACTTTTCTAGCATATTATTTGAATCCAAGATTTCAATATAGACTTGGAGTTAGTAGTGACCCTCAGCTACTCCAAGTTGTTCACAACATATTTGCAAGATTACCTTCTACTACTGCAGGCCTTGGAAATTTTGGAAATGAGGTACATCAATAGATTATAATTCTAATTAATTGATTCAATTTATTTGGTTACACTTACACTTATATTGATTTGATGAGTACATTTTGAATTCACAGCTTATAATGTTTTGAGGTGCAAAAAGAGGATTCGGTGATAGAGCAGCAATAGTCTGACGCCCCATTTCCCGGGGGTCCGTTGACAACCCGTTAACCCGCAGAATATTCGTGGATGTCGGGTAACCTGACACCACTCATGAAAATCGGGCATAGTCTCCTTTGTACGGGGAGCTCTACCCAAAGTACAATATGTCCCAACATTTTCAACGACCACACCGGGTCCACGTGCGAGTAAAAATGGCCACTTGGGCCCATGCATCAATACTCACAAAATATATATCAACTATATAACATAGTTCAAGAGTTATTACATTACTCTTAATTCAAACATATATTCAAAATTTAAAGTTTTAATACATGTTATACAAATGAATACCAAAGCCACAATCCGGCTTTCTTCTAAAACGCGGCCTCTAGTGAGCGTCGTCCTCCTGTACACTCCCTGTACCTGAAATAATGATCCCTCGACAGGGTGAGCAATGCCCAGTAGTGATAATTTCCTACATGGGTTACTCCCCACCTAAGTGCACATGTCATGGCAAACAATCACACTCAAGCAAATACATGATCCTACTTGAATGTCTACATGCCCAATCCCATGTCTCGAGTCCTCACCGACTCCCTCACACATGCCTAAGCCAAATGCGAGCAAAATACAGTTTTCAAAACAAAAGCTTTTTGTTCTTGAAAACACTACTACCGAGTTTCGGTAAATATATTGGACTACCCTTCCGAGGTGAATTGCTGGATAATTTTTCCGAACAGTCATGGGTCCGCCTCCGAGATGAACTGTTGGACCACTCTCCAAGGCAATTCTTCGGAAAATCTTCCTTGAAATTCCTTTCACAACCATTTTCAATTTCTTTCATTTTCTTTCATGTCGTGCACTCACGCCTATCCATCTAGGGTGCCTCGGTGCATATGGAATGCATTATGTCATTTCCAAACAATTCATGCTAATATATTTTACATGTATATATTAACAAAATTAATTCACATAATTCATGTTATTCAATTCACAATCAATAATCACCAAAATTAGCTCACATGGGCTAATAACAATCCAAGCAATTCATTTTGAATCACCCAACAACACAAAAATCACACAACCAATCATGTGAACAGTAGAAACCCTAGGTCGGCACTTGTTCACAGCCACACAAGTAGGGATTTTCTTCACTCGGTTCAAAGATTTTAGGACCGAAAACACGGCATTCAGGCCTCAACAATTCCCCATCCATTAAAATGGCTCTAGCCAAAGAATAAACCAAGTAGGAAAAGATCCCTACCTCTTGGAGTTGACGGAACTCCACAAAATCGGTGCCCACGCGTAGCTCTTTCCATGTAGAACAACTTTGCTTCTTGCTCCGTCGAGAACCGACGGTCTGAACGCTGGGAAATCTAGAAAAAAGTCACTTTTTCTCTCTCTAAAATCTAAATTTCACACCTACTGCACGTTTTGTGTTTCAAATTGAAGAAGAAAATTATTCTTTTTGTCTTATTCACTTATTCTTTTCAATTAATTCCATTTGTGTCCTTTAGTCTTGATTTTGACACATGGCTTAATCTAAGCCATTCATCTCCATCATCTCACTAATCATGCAACATGGTCACATGGGTACATGTATAGGTGACTTTTGTCACATCACATGCCTTTCAGAAGCCGTCATCCGGACCCGATACCCGGTGGTTCGAAAAACGTGAAATTCGACTGTCTCGAAATTCGTGAAATTCGACGTGGTAGCTAGATTTCGCGAGACGATTCCAACGGTGAAGTCTGTTTCGTCATCCGAGATCTAGAAAAATTTCGGATTTTGACCGAAATTACCATTTTACCATTTTTCAGAAAATTAGAATTTTCTCGGGTTTTACATTCTCCCCTCCTTAAAAGGAATTTCGTCCCGAAATTCTGTACAATCACAACAAATCACATGCATATGCAACGTGCACTATGCCATGCATGTAAACTAGTCATTTAAGTATTAAACGACTAAACCACGTACCTTCATCCCTAAACAAGAAGGGATAGGTGGCCCGCATCGTGTCCTCGCGCTCCCACGTTGACTCCTCCACTCCACGGTGCTGCCATAGCACCCTCACTAGCCTCACGGTCTTGCGTCGCAAAACCTGATCCCGGCTATCCATAATGCACACTGGTCCCTCCTCGAAGGTCCCATCCGTGTCAACCTCAATCTCTCCCCAATCCACTACATGAGCTGGATCTGGAGTGTACCTCCGGAGCATGGAGACGTGAAATACCTCGTGGACACCTGACATGCTGGGCGGTAAAGCCAACCGGTACGCTACAGTGCCTACCCTCTCGAGTATCTCGAAGGGCCTAATAAACCTCGGCGATAGCTTCCCGCGCTTGCCGAACCTGACCACTCCTCTCTTAGGCATCACCTTCAAGAAGACGTGATCTCAAACCTTGAACTGTTCGCCATATAAATAGTGGCGCCAATCTTCAAGGCGAAGACTACGGCCGCCAACTCCATATCGTGTGTGGGGTAATTCTTCTCATGATTCTTCAACTGAAGGAACCATAAGCTACTACCCTCTCGGACTGCATCAAACACATCCCAGTCCAGCCCTCGAGGCATCACAATACACTGTGTACCCCTATCCCTTGTCCGGGACTATCAAGATAGGAGCTGAAGTAAGTCTCCTCTTCAACTCCTGGAATGCCTCCTCGCATTGGTCATCCCAATCAAACTTGACCTCCTTTCGGGTCAATCTCGTCATAGGTGCCACTAATTCGGGAGAAATCCTCAATGAATCTCCTGTAGTACCCAGCCAATCCCAAGAAACTACGTATCTCGAAAACTGACTTCCGGCCTCTCCCAACTCATCATGGCCTCGACCTTCTCTAGGTCCAATGACACGCCTGATGTTGACACCACAGTGTCCAAAAATCTCACCTTAGTAAGCCAAAACTCGCACTTACTGAACTTGGTGTATAGATGATGATCTCTCAGCAACTGTAAACGATCCTCAAGTGATACTCATGCTCCCACTCTGACTGGGAGTAGATCAAAATGTCATCCACGAATGACTATGACAAAATGATCTAGATAGGGTTGGAACACCCTATGCATGAGGTCCATGAATGCCGCTGGCGCATCGTCAATCCAAAGGGCATCACTGTAAACTCAAAGTGCCCATACCGCGTCCTGAACATTGTCTTAGGGATATCTGTCTCCCTAACCCTCAGTTGATGGTAACCAGTACGAAGGTCTATCTTAGAGTAGACTCGCGCTCCTCTCAACTGATCAAACAAGTCATCAATCTGCGGCAATGGGTACCGATTCTTAACCGTAACCCTGTTCAACTGTCGGTAGTCAATGCACAGTCGAAGGGTCTTGTCCTTCTTCTTCGCAAATAGTAATCGGAGTGCCCCATGGTGAAGTGCTCGGTCTAATGAACCCCTTGTCCAATAACTCATGTAGCTGGACTCTCAGTTCCTATAACTCAACTGGTGCCATCCTATGTGGAGTCATAGAGATGGGCGAAGTACTAGGGTGTAACTCGATACCAAAGTCTACAACCCTCTATGGAGGCAATCCCGGTAGCTCATCCGGAAAAACATCCCTCATACTCGCAGACTACTCGAGGTAGATCTAAGTCTGGTCTCACCTCGTCCTCCAGGGTAAGGCTCGTTAGCCAACCCGCCACCTGTCCCTGACACCTAGACTCGTACACTGTCTAGGGAAAAATATCATGCTTGTCCCCCTGAAATACAACACGGGTACCGTCTTGTGTGTAGGCGGTAACCCTCCTACGCTCACAATCGATGACGACTCTGTAAGCTGTCAGCCAATCCATCCCCAGGATGACGTCGAACTCTGACATGTTCATGACCCTCAGGTCCATTGTGAGTAGAATCCCCAAGATCTCTAACTCGCAACCTCCACATATCATCCCTATCCTCGCCCTAATCCCTAGAGGAGAACTCCATACAAGGGCTCCTCCAAGGCCTCAACCTCCTAAGCCCAACTCTATCACAACTGATGAAGCAATGAATGAATGCGACACACCAAAATCAAATAACACTCTTGCCCATAGACGAGATAGTAAAAACGTACCATGTATAACTAGCTGATCCATTGACTCAGTCGGTGGTGGTGATGGCGTAGACACGCCCCTAAACTCCTTGACGTCCCTGCCTGTGGGCCTCGTCCTTTGCCTCGGCCCATAACTTGGCCTCTCTGGCCTACTTGTGTAACAGGACGGTGTCCGTGCAGCTCCTTGAAACGATACTGGCTTCTCTGGCCTGTACTGGATGTGGAGGAATATACTGTA
>JAREIK010001858.1:0-37294 GCA_029783825.1 Sapria himalayana | reverse complement strand
AGGGTGAGGGATCGTTGGGACTCGGGTTGTGAGCATGAGGGGTCACATCTCATGCATGACACGAAAGATTTCATATAATGTTGCATAAATTGTATGAAATGGGATTGATGTTTATGTACGTCATTGCATGTGCATTTTAGGTGGGGAGTAACCCTTGTAGGAGATTATCACTACTGGTCTTTGCTCACCCCGTCGTGGGACCCCCTTTCAGGTACAGGTCCAATGCAGGTGGTTGACCCGCATATGGGATGAGAGCCGGATATAGTTCATGTATACCTTTTTGTTGTATTAAAGGACTGTAAATAGACTGTTGATTAAATAGTCTATTATATATTTTTGTATATTTGTGAATTAAATATGCAGGAATAGGTCTCAATATATTGAGACAAATGAGTGTGATATTGGGACACCCGATATCCACAGGTTTCCGTAGGTTGACCGGCTGTCAACGGGACCCCCGGGATAGGGGTGTCACAATATTATTAAATAATAATATAGTTTTATATAGTAGAATATAGTTTTGTATAGTATTATAAATTTAATAATATAGTTTTATATTAGATTATATATTTAATAATAGTGATGTCTTCTTTAAATAACTATATATTAGTTTAATTTGATAGTTTATATGATACTTTCATATTTTAAATTAGTTAATTAGTAATAATATATTAATTAATTAACATTTCATGTTAGTTAATATTTGAAATTAAGTTATATATTAGTTAATATTGTGTATACAAATTATAAATTTATAGTTTTATACGAAACTTTCATATTTTAGATTAGTTTAATTTAGTAATAATATATTAATAAATTAATTAACCTTTCATGTTAGTTAATATTTTAAATTAAGTTATATATTAGTTAATATTGTCTGTGCATATTATAAATTTATAGTTTTATATGAAGCTTTAATAGTTTAAATTAGTAATAGTTCAATTTAATGTTAGTTAATATTTGAAATTAAGTTATATGTTAGTTATAAATTTATAATTTTATATAAAAATAAATTCATTTTGAATTTTTATAATAATATAGTTTATTAAGTTAATTATAGGATGGATAAGTGAAAACGTAATATTAGAGGCCGATGATCAATATGGAAATATGCATAAATGTGAAGGGGAATAGAAATGGTTGTAGTAGCAATTATCTATGGTTTGTTAATAAAGAGTGGTGGATCATTCGCTTAAAATTCACCTATCACATTCCGAATCCCCACTCAAATATAAAAAAGTGTCCAAATGTGCCTCGAAAGTGTGAAACAAGAAATGAGGCATTTTAGACAGAAAAATAAGCAACAAGCGAAGAAGAACAGATATAAAAAAATTCGAGCAACTAGAAGGACAACGGAGGACGCCATAACACTCATTGATGAGGATGAGGAGTGAGCCGTGAGAAGGAAGAGGAGGATGTGTATATATGTATCCGGTTGGATGACCCTAATGAGAGAGCTAAATTCGAGCAGCATGTTCGTACTTCAACAGATAGTGAATGGAATCGGTACAAGAAGATGATTTACAAGCAGGCAAAAGAAAAATTAGTAAATCTTTAACTTAAATTAGTTTTTATAAAATAAACAATTCACTTCAATTTCTAATTGAGACGTTACAACATGTGAGCCTTCACAATCACAACCAACTGATCAACAAGGAGTATGCAAAGATCTCAAAGTGTGAGATAATCAAATCCATCACCACCTCTTGCTCTATCATTATACAAATCTTCGGTAGAAAGAAAAAGAACATTAAAAATATTTTCAAAGGTGGTACAATCAAAGAAACGATGGGCCGACTAATTAATAAGTTCTTCATATATAACGTGTTGCGCCTCACAAAGCAGACTCTCACCACTTCAAGAACATGATTATTGGTGCATAACAAGCTGGTATGTGAAAATCAATTTTCAATTTCTAATAAAATTATTATCTTATATTATAATTGAAACTATATAATTAATTCCTTTAATTATACTTGTAGGCATGGGAATAGAGTCATCATCTCCATATGAAATCAAAAACAAATACTTGGATATGGATATGGAGTATAAAGACATGGAAGATTATGTGAATCTCCAAAGGGAGAAATGGAAGACTATGGGTGCACAATTATGTGTGATGGATGGACCGGTCCCACGAAATTAAGCATCATTAATTTCATGGTATATTGTAAAAGGAAGCACAATTTTTCTTAAGTCTGTTGATGCATCGATATATCAAAGACAACAAATACATTTATGGTTTGTTGAAGGACGTGATAAAGGAAGTTGGCGAAGCAAATGTTGTGCAAATTGTTACAGACAATGGATCAGCATTTGTGAAGGCTGGGAAATTGTTAATGAAGAAGTACAATTTATATTGGACTCCATGTGCAGCACATTGCATCGACCTTATGTTTGAAGATATTGGTAAACGAGAAAGTGTTTTCCGACTTGATTACCAATGCACGAAAGATCACCAACTTCATCTACAATCATGGTTGGTTGGTTGCAACAATGAGAAAGGTTTGTGGTGGAGATATTGTGCGTCCGACGGCAACAAGATTTACGACAATTACATTGCACTAGCAAGTCTTCTTAAAAAAAGGGCTATTTTGAAGAAGATCTTCATTAGTGATGAATGGCTTCTCACAAGCTTAGTCAATTGACCATTGGAATGAGGTTGAAAATACTCATGTTTGATCATACATATTGAGAGAAGGTCTCTAAGCTAGTGTCAATCTATGAGGCACTATATACAATTCTTCACATTGTTGATTCCGAAGTTGTCCCAACAATTCCATTTGTGTATGAGTTGATTCGAGTAATGGAGTAAAATTTACATCAACTCAATGCCAAATATTAGGTCAAAGCAATCATCGTAGATCGTTAGGATAGATCTCAAACATCATTTTCATGAAGCAAGTAACTAGTGATATCATAATCACATTTAATGCATATATCTTCCTTTATCACATACTAATTCTAAATCACTTTTCTAGCATATTATTTGAATCCAAGATTCAATATAGACTTGGAGTTAGTAGTGACCCTCAGCTACTCCAAGTTGTTCACAACATATTTGCAAGATTACCTTCTACTACTGCAGGCCTTGGAAATTTTGGAAATGAGGTACATCAATAGATTATAATTCTAATTAATTGATTCAATTTATTTGGTTACACTTACACTTATATTGATTTGACGAGTACATTTTGAATTCACAGCTTATAATGTTTTGAGGTGCAAAAAGAGGATTCGGTGATAGAGCAGCAATAGTGTGACGCCCCATTTCCCGGGGGTCCGTTGACAACCCGTTAACCCACAGAATATTCGTGGATGTCGGGTAATCTGACACCACTCATGAAAATCGGGCATAGTCTCCTTTGTACGGGGAGCTCTACCCAAAGTACAACATGTCCCAACATTTTTCAACGACCACACCGGGTCCACGTGCGCGTACAAATGGCCACTTGGGCCCATGCATCAATACTCACAAAATATATATCAACTATATTACCATAGTTCAAGAGTTAATACATTACTCTTAATTCAAACATATATTAAAATTTAAATTCTAATACATGTTATACGAAATGAATACCAAAGCCACAATCCGCTTTCTTCTAAAAGCGGCATCTAGTGAGCGTCGTCCTCCCGTACACTCCCTATACCTGAAATAATGATCCCTCGACAGGGTGAGCAATGCCCAGTAGTGATAATTTCCTACATGGGTTACTCCCCACCTAAGTGCACATGTCATGGCAAACAATCACACTCAAGCAAATACATGATCTTACTTGAATGTCTACATGCCCAATCCCATGTCTCGAGTCCTCACTGACTCCCTCACACATGCCTAAGCCAAATGCGAGCAAAAATACAGTTTTCAAAACAAAAGCTTTTTGTTATTGAAAACACACTACCGAGTTTCGGTAAATATATCGGACTACCCTTCGAGGTGAATTGCTGGATAATTTTTCCGAACAGTCATGGGTCCGCCTCCGAGATGAACTGTTGGACCACTCTCCAAGGCAATTCTTCGGAAAATCTTCCTTGAAATTCCTTTCACAACCATTTTCACTTTCTTTCATTTTCTTTCATGTCATGCACTCACACCTATCAGTTCTAGGGTGCCCCGGTGCATATGGAATGCATTATGTCATTTCCAAACAATTCATGCTAATATATTTTACATGCATATATTAACAAAATTAATTCACATAATTCATGTTATTCAATTCATCAATCAATAATCACAAAATTAGCTCACATGGGCTAATAACAATCAAGCAATTCATTTTGAATCACCCAACAACACAAAAATCACACAACAATCATGTGAACAGTAGAACCCTAGGCTCGGCACTGTTCACAGCCACACAATAGGGATTTTCTTCACTCGGTTCAAAGATTTTGAGACCGAAAACACGGCCATTCCAGGCCTCAACAATCCCCATCCATTAAAATGGCTCTTAGCCAAAGAATAAACCAAGTAGGAAAAGATCCCTACCTCTTGGAGTTGTCGGAACTCCACAAAATCGGTGCCCACGCGTAGCTCTTGCCATGTAGAACAACTTTGCTTCTTGCTTCTTGCCGTCGAGAACCACGGTCTGAACGCTGGGAAATCTAGAAAAAAGTCACTTTTTCTCTCTCTAAAATAAATTTCACACCTACTGCACGTTTTGTGTTTCAAATTGAAGAAGAAAACTATTCTTCTTTTTGTCTTATTCACTTATTCTTTTCAATTAATTCCATTTGTGTCCTTTAGTCTTGATTTTTGACACATGGCTTAATCTAAGCCATTCATCTCCATCATCTCACTAATCATGCAACATGTGTCATATGGGTACATGTAATAGGTGACTTTTGTCACATCACATGTCTTTCAGAAGCCGCCGTCATCCGATACCCGATACCCGATACCCGGTGTCTCGAAAAACGTGAAATTTCGACTGTCTCGGAAATTCGACGAAATTCGACGTGGTAGCTAGATTTCGCGAGACGATTCCAACGGTGGTCTGTTTAGTCATACGAGATCTAGAAAATTTTCGGATTTTGACCGAAATTACCAATTTATCCTTTTTCAGAAAATTAGAATTTTCTCGGGTTTTACATTCTCCCTTAAAAGGAATTTCGTCCTGAAATTCTGTACAATCACAACAACTCACATGCATATGCAACGTGCACTATGCCATGTATGTAAACTAGTCATTAAGTATTAAACGACTAAACCACGTACCTTCATCCCTAAACAAGAAGGGATAGGTGGCTCGCATCGTGTCCTCGCGCTCCCACATCGACTCCTCCACTCCACGGTGCTGCCATAGCACCCTCACTAGCCTCAAGGTCTTGCGTCTTAAAACCTGATCCCAACTATCCACAATGCACACAGGTCCCTCCTCGAAGGTCCCATCCGTGTCAACCTCAATCTCTCCCCAATCCACTACATGAGCTGGATTTGGAGTGTACCTCCGGAGCATGGAGACGTGAAATACCTCGTGGACACCTGACATGCTGGGCGGTAAAGCCAACCGGTACGCTACAGTGCCTACCCTCTCGAGTATCTCGAAGGGCCTAATAAACCTCGGCGATAGCTTCCCGCGCTTGCCGAACTTGACCACTCCTTTCTTAGGCATCACCTTCAAGAAGACGTGATCTCCAACCTTGAACTGTTCGCCATATAAATAGTGGCGCCAAATCTTCAAGGCGAAGACTACGGCCGCCAACTCCATATCGTGTGTGGGGTAATTCTGCTCATGATTCTTCAACTGACGGAACCATAAGCTACTACCCTCCCGGACTGCATCAAAACACATCCCAGTCCAGCCCTCGAGGCATCACAATACACTGTGTACCCCTATCCCTTGTCCGGGACTATCAAGATAGGAGCTGAAGTAAGTCTCCTCTTCAACTCCTGGAATGCCTCCTCGCATCGGTCATCCCAATCAAACTTGACCTCCTTTCGGGTCAATCTCGTCATAGGTGCCACTAATCGGGAGAAATCCTCAATGAATCTCCTGTAGTACCCAGCCAATCCCAAGAAACTACGTATCTCGAAAACTGACTTCGGCCTCTCCCAACTCATCATGGCCTCGACCTTCTCTAGGTCCACTGACACGCCTGATGTTGACACCACGTGTCCAAAAATCTCACCTTAGTAAGCCAAAACTCGCACTTACTGAACTTGGTGTATAGATGATGATCTCTCAGCAACTGTAAAACGATCCTCAAGTGATACTCATGCTCCCACTCTGACTGGGAGTAGATCAAAATGTCATCCACGAAGACTATGACAAACTGATCTAGATAGGGTTGGAATACCCTATGCATGAGGTCCATGAATGCCGCTGGCGCATTCGTCAATCCAAAGGGCATCACTGTAAACTCAAAGTGCCCATACCGCGTCCTGAACATTGTCTTAGGGATATCTGTCTCCCTAACCCTCAGTTGATGGTAACCAGTGCGAAGGTCTATCTTAGAGTAGACTCGCGCTCCTCTCAACTGATCAAACAAGTCATCAATCCTCGGCAATGGGTACCGATTCTTGACCGTAACCCTGTTCAACTGTCTGTAGTCAATGCACAGTCGAAGGGTCTTGTCCTTCTTCTTCGCAAATAGAACCGGAGTGCCCCATGGTGAAGTGCTCGGTCTAATGAACCCCTTGTCCAATAACTCCTGTAGCTGGACTCTCAGTTCCTACAACTCAACTGGTGCCATCCTATGCGGAGTCATAGAGATGGGCGAAGTACTAGGGTGTAACTCGATACCAAAGTCTACAACCCTCTGCGGAGGCAATCCCGGTAGCTCATCCGGAAAAACATCCTCATACTCGCAGACTACTCGAGGTAGATCTAAGTCTGGTCTCACCTCGTCCTCCAGGGTAAGGCTCGTTAGCCAACCCGCCACCTGTCCCTGACACCTAGACTCGTACACTGTCTAGGGAAAAATATCATGCTTGTCCCCCTGAAATACAACACGGGTACCGTCTTGCGTGTAGGCGGTAACCCTCCTACGCTCACAATCGATGACGACTCTGTAAGCTGTCAGCCAATCCATCCCCAGGATGACGTCGAACTCTGACATGTTCATGACCCTCAGGTCCATTGTGAGTAGAATCCCCGAGATCTCTAACTCGCAACCTCCACATATCATCCCTATCCTCGCCCTAATCCCTAGAGGAGAACTCACATACAAGGGCTCCTCCAAGGCCTCAACCTCTAAGCCCAACTCTATCACAACTGATGCAGCAATGAATGAATGCGACAGCACCAAATCAAATAACACTCTTGCCCATAGACGAGATAGCAAAAACGTACCCTGTATAACTGGCTGATCCGCTGACTCAGTCGGTGGTGTGATGGCGTAGACACGCCCCTGAACCCCTGACGTCCCTGCCTGTGGGCCTCGTCCTCTGCCTCGGCCCATAACTTGGCCTCTCTGGCCTACCTGTGTAACGGAGGTGCCCGTGCAGCTCCCTTGAAACTGATACTGGCTCCTCTGGCCTGTACTGGGATGTGGAGGAATATACTGTATCCTTCTCCTGTCCCACCGCTGACTGGGACTGTGCTGTCCCGAAACCTTGGGATTCCTGTCTTGGGGGAAATCCCTCCTCATATGTCCGGGTTGCTGGCAATGGTAGCACACCATCTGCCCAGCCTGACTGGCAACCCTAATCTGTCCCTGACCTAGATGGTCGCGGCTCTGGAACCCACGTGAACTAGAAGCACTGGGCTTCTTCCCCAAACTAGAAGAAGACTGACTCTCCTTCCTCTTGCCACTAGCTCCCGCATCCCGAGTGCTCCGAGCATCCTCGATCTCTCTCTCTCTATGGTCAGGGCAGTCCCAACCATGGAGTCCATGTCCTGTAGGCGGAGTCTTATAATCCTGCCCCGAATGGACAACTTTAGCCCATTCTCGAATCTCCTGACCTTGGCCATGTCCTGTGGCCACGTAGTCATCAGCAAAATCGAGCTAGCTCCATGAATCTAGCCACATACTCCAATATGGTCATAGTCCCCTGCTTCAGCTCTAGGAACTCCTTAGCCTTCGCGTACGAGCAGTGTCCGGAAAATACTTGCCCATGAAAAGATCATGGAACTCTACCCAAGTCATTGCCTCTAGATCTCTAGAGGTCTTCACCCAGTTCCACCATACTTGGGCCTCACCCTCTAGCTAGAATGCAGCTAGTCTGATCCTGGTCGTATCAGAGGCAATCTCCATAGCCTCCAATACCTTCTCAACTTGCATGAACCAATGGTCTGCCACCATCGGATCTCCTCCCCCTGTGAATATCGGAGGATGATTTGCCCTGAACCTCTAGAGGTTACTCGGACCTCCCTGGCTGACCTGTTGCACTAGCCTGTGTAATGGCAGCAGCCGCAATCCCTACAGCCTCAGCAAAGGCCTACTTGTCAAATACTGGTGGTGCTTGGCTAGCACCTCGTGGACGACCCCTACGTCCTCGCCCTCGACTAGCCATCTACACATGTCAAATGGTAAGTTAAGTTTTAATGCAGTATCTCTAAAGTGTAAACACAACCCCGAGACACTATTCACATACTGAAAATTTATTTCATACACAACGTCCATGCATTCATAGGTAATGCAAGACAATAATTTCATATATTAAATCACATGCAACAAATTTTATTTATTTTTATTTATTTTAATTATTTTTTATTTTTGAAAACCTTGTGAACATGTGTTCATAAACAGTGTCCATGAACAGTGATCCAAACAGTGACTCAGAACAGTGCATTGAGTCAAAACTGGGTTAAGTGCACAGGGTGCATAACCAAGGACCCAGGCTGCGCGCACTGCGCCTAGGCCATGTCGTGGCTTCCCTCTGGCCGTGTCCCAAGCGTGTCCTGCCGTGTCGTCCGCGCGCTGGCGCGCCGTGTCGCAACCCCCTTGTCACGATACAAAACTGTATCGCGAGACAAAAGCCATGCCGCGTGCGCGCTGGGCCGTGTCGTAGAGTCGTGTCTCACGCGCTGCTGCGTGTCGCAGCGTTGTATCGCAACCCCTGGCGAGCTGTGTTGCGACGCCAGGCTTGCCCCTCCTGTCACGATACAATCGTTTGCATCGTGACACACCTCGCTAGACAGGCCGTGCGCGCCGCTAGCGGCACGCCCTTGCATGCGGGTCGCCGTGTTGTGGCCCCTCCTGGTCGTGTTGTAGGGCGCCTGGGCGCCGTGTCGTAGCACCTGGGCGTCATGTCGCCGTGTGCCCAGCTTCTCTATGTCACGAAACAATCTGTTGTATCGTGACCCAACCTTAAAAAAAAAAAAAAAAAATGGGCAGTAGCCTAGCCAACCTTCCTGCACCCTTTTTTTTTCTCATTTTTTTTTTCATTTGTTCCACCTATTGGAAGACTAGAAAATAAATGTATAAATTTTTTTTCATTTTCCAATAGAACCAAATAAATTCATTAAAATTTATTTTTATTTATTTTTTCCAGTTTTACACACCGTAAAACCTCGAAAAAAAATTCCTTCAATACATTTTATTATTTATTTTTATTTATTTTTTATGTGCTATTCACCAAGCACACAAATCACGCAACATACGCAACAATCCATGTTATACACCCAATCTCACATAAAACACAATGCATGCAGTGTTCTAGTCCTGTCCCGTGACTGCTTAGGTAATCACATACCTAAACTCTAATATCGAGCCACACCAAGTTGTGATGCTCTCACCTTAATGACTATGGCCTAAGCCCAAGTCCCTCAAGCCATAGAGTATTCGTATACCTAAACTCTGAACCAAGCTGAAGCTGGTATCAGACTAAACTTATAAACACGCCCATCGAGCTCCAAGGTATCGTTTACCTTAGCTCTGATACCAAGTTGTGAAGCCCCATTTCCCGGGGGTCGTTGACAACCCGTCAACTCGGGGAATATTCGTGGATGTCAGGACCCGACGCCACTCACAAAAATTGGGCAGAGTCTCCTTTGTACTTGGAGCTCTACCCAAAGTACAACCTGTCCCAACATTTTTCAATGACACACCGGGTCCACGTGCGAGTAAATGGCCACTTGGGCCCATGCATCATACTCACAAATACATCAACTATATTACCATAGTTCAGTGTTAATACATTACTCTTAATTCAAACATATATTAAAATTTAAAATTCTAATACATGTTATACGAAATGAATACCAAAGCCACAATCCAGGCTTTCTTCTAAAAAGTGGCATCTAGTGAGCGTCGTCCTCCCGTACACTCCCTGTACCTGAAATAATGATCCCTCGACAGGGTGAGCAATGCCCAGTAGTGATAATTTCCTACATGGGTTACTCCCCACCTAAGTGCACATGTCATGGCAAACAATCACACTCAAGCAAATACATGATCCTACTTGAATGTCTACATGCCCAATCCCATGTCTCGAGTCCTCACCGACTCCTTCACACATGCCTAAGCCAAATGCAAGCAAAAATATAGTTTTCAAAACAAAAGCTTTTTGTTTTTGAAAACACACTACCGAGTTTCGGTAAATATATCGGACTACCCTCCGAGGCGAATTGATGGATAATTTTACCGAACAGTCATGAGTCCGCCTCCGAGATGAACTAGTTGGACCACTCTCCAAGGCAATTCTTCGGAAAATCTTCCTTGAAATTCGTTCACAACCATTTTCATTTCTTTCATTTTCTTTCATGTCGTGCACTCACGCCTATCCATCTAGGGTGCCCTGGTGCATATGAAATGCATTAGCCATTTCCAAACATTAAGCTAATAATTTTACATGTATATATTAACAAAAATTAATTCACATAATTCATGTTATTCAATTCACAATTAATAATCACCCAATTAGCTCACATGGGCTAATAACAATCCAAACAATCATTTTGAATCACCCAACAACACAAAAATCACATAACCAATCACGTGAATAGTAGAACCCTAGGTCGGCACTGTTCACGGCCATATAAGTAGGGATTTTCTTCACTCTGTTCAAAGATTTTGGGACCGAAAACACGGTCATTCAGGCCTCAACAAATCCCCATCCATTAAAATGGCTCTTAGCCAAAGAATAAACCAAGTAGGAAAAGATTCCTGCCTCTTGGAGTTGTCGGAACTCCACAAAATCGGTGCCCACGCGTAGCCCTTGCCGCATAGAACAACTTTGCTTCTTGCTCCGTCGAGAACCGACTGGTCCGAACGTTCGGGAAATCTAGAGATAAGTCACTCTTTCTCTCTCTAAAATCTTGAATCTCACACCTACTGCACGTTTTGTGTTTCAAATTGGAGAAGAGAAGCTATTCTTCTTTTGTCTTATTCACTTACTCTTTTCAATTAATTCCATTTGTGTCCTTTAGTCTTGATTTTTGACACATGGACTTAATCTAAGCCATTATCTCCATCATCTCACTAATCAGCAACATGTGTCACATGGGTACATGTAGTAGGTGACTTTTGTCACATCACATGTCTTTCACAAGCCGTCATACGGCACCCGACACCCTGGTGCCTCGAAAAACGTGAAATTCCGACTGTCTCGGAATTCGACGAAATTCGACGTGGTAGCTAGATTTTGTGAGACGATTCCAACTGTGAAGTCCTGTTTCGTCATCTGAGATCTAGAAAAATTTCGGATTTTGACCGAAATTACCATTTTACCCTTTTTCAAAAAATTAGAATTTTCTTGGGTTTTACAAATAGCCTCAAGAGATTTAATGGTTCCTGGTCAGTGTTCTTTCGCATTAAAACTTTAAAAGGAAAGTCTATTATCATGTTATTATTAGATTTTGAATGTTAGTTATTTTCATTGCAGTTGAATGGTGGTTTATGTATGGAAACCACACTCCCACATTGAGGAATTTGGTCCTTAAGGTTTTTTCCCAAACTGCATCTTCTTTAGTGTGTGAGAGCTTTGGAGTACATTTGCTCTAATACATACAAAACAAAGAAATTGGCTTGCTTACCCTAGGATCCCAACAATTAGTTTTTTGTTACTATAACATGAAACTAAAGATACATGATATGCAAGCAAAGATTGATAAAGTTGCTGAAAAGAATTACCTTGATTTACTCGACATTTTAGCCGAATTTGGTGAAAAAGAGGATAATCAATTATTCTAATGGGTTAGACCTTTCCATTTGGATGATGAAGATGGAAATCCTAATCCATGAATTGCTACACATGTTCGAGAAGCAGGTGTTGATGTTGAGCATGTTTTATCTAAAGAAGTTCATAGTAAAAGTTTCAGTCAAGACACGAGAGACTCATTTCAGCCTGTTGTTACTTCTCGACCCTCTTTTGATTCAAGTGCTAAACATAGTAGTAGACTTAGTTTTGTCGGTACTTCTACTATAGGTTATGATGCCTCAAGATGAGAGGGGGCCAATGATGGTAGTGATACTGGAAATGATGGTGTGGATATTGTAGATCGACAACAAAGTCAATATCCATTGAGTCCATTCATTGGTGAAGATGATTTCACACATACTACACAAGATGAAGACCACGGGTCTAGGAGAGCTAGTCCAGGTATTTAAGCCATTGGAAAGCCATATGGAGGTCAACAACAAAAGATGACACAACACAATGAAGATTCATTTTCGGCTAGTTTTGAGTCCATGAGCATTGACACTCAATACAATGATTCATCCAATGACACCAACATTTTTCCTCCTAACACAATGAGTTATGGTCAACCTTCTTCAAATCCTTCGGCTTCCATTGATGGAGAATATGGAATGATAAATTATCCTCATGCTGAACAAATGTCATTCCACATTCCATATCAAATGCATCAAGGATTTCAAACCTATCACACATTTTTATCACTTGAGTTAGACCTCTTCAAAGAGAATTTCAAATTTCAACTAAACGTAACAAAATTACTACAAATAAATAAATAACGAAAAGATAAAAGAGTGAAAACAATCTATGCATAGATAGCCAACCATATCCAATCTCTTCGACTTCTTCTAATTTCAGGATCCACACAATGGTGTAAAGTGTGACACCCCAAATCCCGGGGGTCCGTTGACAACCCGTCAACCCGCGGAAAATTTGTGGATGTCGGGTAACCCGACACCACTCCATTGAGTCCCCTTTTCCCAAGGACCCAAGATTTAACGAAAATCGAGCAGAGTCTCCTTTGTACGGGGAGCTCTACCCAAAATACAACCTGTGCAATTTCATGGCAACCTGTCCCAATATTATACAACGACCACACCGGGTCCACATACGAGTAAAAATGGCCACGTAAGGCCCATTTATCCATATAAATACAATCTATATCACCGAAGCCACCAAGAGTTATTACATCACTCTTAATACAAAACATTATATTAAAACTAACATGTTCTAATATAATATACAAAACATGAATCAATGCCACAATTCGGCCCGCTTCATACTCCTGACCTCTAAGGAGCACCATCTGCCTGCACATGTCCTGTACCTGAAAGGGGGGTCCCACGACGGGGTGAGCTAACGCCCAGTAGAGATAAGTCCTACAAGGGCTATTCCCCACCTAAATGCACATGAATGGTCAAACAACCAAGCACACACCAACCTAGGACATGCAATCCTAGCACAGAATCCTACTTGTCATGAATGAGATGCGACTCATCATGCCCCATGTATCAAGTCCTCACCGACTCCTCTCACACATGATAGAACCCCATGCATGATAAAAACCTTTATTTTTCCGGATCACATCCAATAATCATTTTATAAAGTCATTTTCATATCTTTTTCAAATCCAAAGGCTTTTTGGATGATCCCTTATAAAATCATTTATTTCATAAAACAAAAGCTTTTTGTTTTATAAACCCATACCCACTGGTTTTATCCTCCAGTGCCACTTGATGTAATCAAGTGTCGTCTGTATATGCATTTGTGGGCCACGGATTTTTGGGGTCTCACCTCCGGACGCCGCACACCGATCGACATTTTCTCGGGTCTTTCACCGACGGGGGTTATGTCTAACCGCAAAGTTCCAAGTTTTTCACCTGAGGGGGGTGTCTATCCCTACTTAAATTGCCCAACACACGGGTATTAATTTCATGCTATGCAACCGTGAGACTCAACGGACTTTGTCCCATTTACCGGCCTCACCATCGACACCAAACAAAATGTTGATTGTCAACCATGCAAACCATGGATCTCCATTGGATTTCGTCCAAAGTACGAGTCCACAACCAATTCACCAAGGATGGTGAATGACAACGACTATGCACTCACACCCATACCATGCGATGTCCCTATGCACCAGTGCAATGCAATTGTGCCATTGCACTCTAAGTCATGCCCAATGTATAAAGACCTCTACATGGACACCCTATACCGTACACTACACCATGTACCATGGACACTCATGTCTAATGCACACAAAAGTCCATACATTCATTAAACGTTAATATACATGCAGTCATACTAACATTTATCACATTCATGTCAACACATCAAACAAGCATGCATCAACATCATTCCGACTACTACTTAGACAAGTAATGTCATACTCAAATCCCTAGGCTACATCATGGCGCATAATGCCCAATAAACTAGCCTACAACATGCCATGCAATAGCCATGTCCACACGAAAACACATCACAAACCCAATATGTTAGAGCACACATATTGACATCCAAGCATGACACCTCTTAACCAAGAAATGTCATTTCAATCAATCACACAAACACATGTTAACCTTTCATCAAGTCACTACCTAGGCAAGTAATGACACACCTAATTTCCTAGGCTAATTCATGGCATATCATGCACCTAAGATAGCCTACAACCTACCATGTAATGGCCACTTCAACACAACTCCTCACATCCACACAACAAACAATTAGCACACTTGTTGTAACAATCAATTTTTTCAACAAGGATGTGAGTGCCAATTTCGATTGAAAATCATATGGTCAGATGTCTAGACTTCAAGAGCTTTCTATAGAGTCCAAGAACACCCCAAACGGAGCTCGGACGAGAAAGTTATGGCCATCTGAAGTTGGAGGCCTAGTATGAACAGTGACTGACGCACGAAACCAAGCAGGAGCCTACTGTTTTTCGTCATTTTCGGATCAAATATGAGTTCAAATTTTATCAAGCTATATATTGATGGATTCTAGACTCTAAGGGATTTCCATAGAGTCCAAGAACACCCAAAACGGAGCTCGGACAAAAAGTTATGGTCGTCCGAAGTTAGAAGCCTTGTATGAACAGTGACTGGGCAGCAGCGTGAAACCCACGAAATTGCTTTCCTCGGGGCTCCTTTAAAGCTCCCGTACATGCTATTTTTCCTACCCAAACTCATCCCGGAAACAACCCTTTCACCCGACAACAAACCCATCCCAATTGAGTCCACAATTCAACCATAAACATGGCACAAAACCCGTCCCAAACTCAGCCCGAAAATCAACTTAACAAAAACAACTCCAATCAGCAAAATACGATTTTTGTGTTCAGGGAACACAAGCCAAACAGCCCTTAGGGCCCAACCAAGACCAAAACAGCATTTAGATAGAAATAAACCCGAGTAGGAAGGTTCCCTACCTCTTGGAGCGAAGACGAAACTTTTTGGAGTCCCGAAGACCCGAGACCCACGGCCTTCCCGAACTTCCTCTCGAATCTTCGACGAAAATTCTTGATTTCGTGTCCACGCGTTGCCCTCGACGAGTACTCCGACTTTAGTCTTGGCCAACGAAACCGAGCCGCCGATCGCCGTAAATCTTAGAGATAAGGTAGCTTCTCTCACTAGCTTTTCTTCTCCAAACCCGAAATCTTCGGTGAAATTGCATGTGTCGGTACCCAAACGTAGCTCTCGTCAAGTAGATGAATTTAAATCTTGGCTCGACGGATTCCGACCACCCGATCTGTAGATCGTAGAGAAAAGAGGAGTTTATCTCCTTTCTCTCTCTAACTCACGCACACTCCTTACTGCCTGTTTTCCCCTCCAAAAAATGAGCATTTCTTTTTTTTTTCTTCTTTTTTTTTGTCTCTCTTAGCTTAAGTTGACGCGGGCCACTTCGCTCTACGCGTCCATGACCCGTCCGGGTTCATTTTTGTCCCGAAACAATTTATTTCTTTTCAGTTCAATTCATTTTAAATGAACTTAACTCCAGTTATTTCCTAACTCTCAAGATTTTAAGAAAATCTCGTTCATGTGTTACTAGATACCTAACTTCAAAAATTCATAAATAATTCCCACTACCTAGGAATTCAGCGAAACTTTTCTGAATTACTCGTTTTCGTGAGACGGACTCAACGGCGCAGTCCGTTTCGTCATCCGAGCTCTAAGGATTTTTCTAGGCTTTCCTGAGCTATTTCAGCAATTTATTATTTAATTTTATACTTTTATTTAAAAATTTTAAATTTTCTCGGGTTGTACATAAAAAGATCATCTATATATGTAAAAGGTCTAAGGCGGTTCATGTATATATCCTTAGAGTAATACCAGGAATCTCTAAATCATTTTATAATTCTACGTGACTACTTTATGGTGACCATGCGTAACTTACAAAATAAATAAAATATTGTGCTTATTTTTCATTCTTCCATCAAGAATTTGATTTAAATTCATCATTCTCCTTGATGAGAGTTGATTTTGTCTTATAAGTTTTTTTCTATATGCTTGTATTTATAGAAGATTATTAAATCTCGATCATGCAATTTGTTATCATAAAAATTTTGAGTGAGCTTTACTTTATTTAGTTTTAAAAAGAGATCAGCTTTTGGGTCCAAGCGTGGGAGTGTAGTATAATATGGAGCTGTGTGCTGTATTTGAAAAGATTGAATTACTTTCCGAAAGAACCTATGACCTATCATTCCCTATAAATTGAATTACAGATGTTGAGATATTTCTCACACGTTTTTCTCAAACAATATTCCTTTCTTTTTCTTTGCGTGGTTTTAAATTCGCCCATATAACTCTTGAGGTTTGACTCAAGTGCTAAAGGGTGAGATTGTGTAAATAAAATTGAATCTAAAAAAAAAGTAATATAATATAATATGTAAAATGAATAGATGTCAGAAATGAAAATCCGACCATTAAAATACGTTTCAAATTTCTTATTAATATTTATTTTTTTTGTAAAGAATATTGTATAAAATAATTCTTAATTCCTAATTAGTATTTATTCCTTTTTATAAAAAATATTGTATAAAATAATTCTTAGTTATTATATTATTGCAATATTTTATTTCCTTATAAATTAAGGAAAGTTGTTAGGACTTAGGAATATCCTTATAAATATTCTAAGTCATGATCGTGGAAAAAATTATGAGAGAGATAAGCTATGTAAGGGATGTTGTTGATTATAACTAGAAAAACTCACCCACACATCTTTTTTCTTTATATATTTGCACATCATTTGTCATCATATTTGGGATTAACATTTTTTCATTTTATGTTGTTATGCACAACATTAAACCATTAAAAATGACAATTTAGTGTTTTAAGAAAGAAGACTAATAATCAATAAGATTTTGTACTACATGAGAATAGCTTGTAAGAAACATTAGTGGTTTAGAGAAATGGGGTAATGAGAATAGCTTCCCCCCATAAGGTGATGCGAACCCTGCCAACTTGTGAGGAGACTCGTGATTGAATTAATCTCGGAAGAACCGCTCTAGTGTTCGGCTTGGATGGATGACCTCGACCCGTTGCTAATAGGGTAGCAAGAACCTTGGTATAGGAGGATGCCACAATCAGTGATGGAGATCCAATTGATAAGTCTTGATGAACGTCATTGAATAACCGATAAGTTCAAAGAGTTCTTTCAAGAACCAAAGAGAAATTTAAACTCTCAATTTCATAAATTCGTAACTAAAGAAAACAGGGAAAACATGCCTATAAATAGGCCCAAAATTTGAAGAACAAAACAAAGATTCGACCATAAAGGAAAGTAAATCTTCGGCTAAATCAAGAAAGGAGACTAACTTATCTTCCTAAACTACTCACACCCAAAAAGGTCCATAAGTAAAGGAAACTAGATAATTTAAGACAAGACTTGGTAATCAAATCAACTGCAAATCAGAACAAATCAATAGCAAATCAGAAACAATTTAGAATCAAATTATGAACAAATCAGCACCAAATTAGCAACAAATCAGCACCAAATCAACAGCAAATCAAGAATAAATCAGCACTAAATCAGTAACAAATCAGTAGCAAATCAACACCAAATCTGCAACAAATCAACAAGTCAAAAATGCCTTGGCTCTTGGTCCAATTCCGAATTTACTTTGATGACATGGACCATCTTTGTTTCCTCTTTGAG
The DNA here is from genome assembly GCA_029783825.1 of Sapria himalayana. Classification (NCBI taxonomy): domain Eukaryota; kingdom Viridiplantae; phylum Streptophyta; class Magnoliopsida; order Malpighiales; family Rafflesiaceae; genus Sapria; species Sapria himalayana. The sequence continues at coordinate 19,056 of JAREIK010001858.1, read as the reverse complement.
TTGAACATGTGAGCTTCTTCCACTTGGGCATCTCGAATTAAAACATTAAGGGTTTCTTTGAATCTCTTGGCTCTAGCTCGTGTCATTGGGCCAAGTGGGATTTCAAGTGGGTCCGCACTCCATTCCTTAGCAATGCCTCCATCATTCCCCTCCTCTTGAAAATGATTTGTCCTCAAATCGTCACCTACATCAAAAGGACTCAAGTCAATGACATTAAAAGTAGCACTTACATTATACTCACTAGGCAAATCTAGCCTATAGGCATTGTCATTGATGTGCTCGAGGACTTTAAAAGGACCATTGCCCCTAAGAAGCAACTTGGAACGCCTTTGTGTGGGAAATCTTTCCTTGCGCATGTGCACCCAAACCTAATCTCCAAGTTCAAAGACAACTTGGCGACGCCCTTTGTTGGCTTGTTTGGCATATTGTTCCGTCCTTCGCTCGATGTTGAGTCTTGCTTTCTCATGAATCTACTTAACAGATTCGGCTTTCTTTTTGCCATCTAGATTAACATGCTTAGACATAGGTAAAGGAGATAAATCCAAAGGGGTTAATGGATTAAAACCATATAAAATCTCAAAAGGCGAAATTTTAGTGACATAATGTATAGTACGATTATAAGCAAACTCAACATGTGGTAAACAGTCTTCCTATGTTTTAATGTTCTTTTTAATGATAGCCCTCAACAAAGTAGACAAGGTTCTATTCACTACCTTGGTCTGACCATTGGTTTGTGGATGACAAGTTGTAAAAAACAATAACTTGGTTCCTAACTTCCACCACAAGGTTTTCCAAAAGTAACTCAAGAATTTTGCATCCTTATCCAAAACAATTGTCATAGGCATACCATGTAATCTCACAACCTCCCTGAAGAACAGTTCGGCCACATGAGAAGCATCATCTGATTTGTGGCATGGGATATAATGAGTCATCTTTGAAAACCTATCCACAACCACAAAAATAGAATCCCTACACGTCTAGTCCTAGGCAAACCTAACACAAAGTCCATTGAAATATCAACCCAAGGTTCACTAGGAATAGAAAGTAGTGTGTAAAAGCCATGGGGTTGCACTCGAGATTTAGCTTGCCTACATGCGATACACCTCCCACAAATTCTCTCAATGTCACGCTTCATGTGAGGCCAATAAAAGTGTTCTTGCAAAACCCCTAAAGTCTTGGCTACCCCAAAACGTCCCATCAATCCTCCATCATGAGACTCCCTCACTAACAAATCCCGAATGGAACAATTAGGAATGTGATAGGTGTGAATCATACTAGCATTTATAGCGTGCTTTTCATGTGGTTATGTAATTTAAATGCTAGATTCACAACTATAGTCCTAAAGATTACACTAATCTCCCATTTGCTTATGTTTTGCAGGATTAAAAGGGAAATTAAGCAAGGAAAGGGCAAAAAGCTAAGAAGAAGAACCTATTGTTTGAAGCACTAGTTTGCTGAGGCGAGGAGGTTTGCCAAGGCAAAGAAATCCTTTGTTGAGGTGAAGAGCTTCGCTAAGGTGAAGAAGCCTTCACCGGGGCGAATGAGGCATTGATCAAAAGGCACCCCTCGGGTTCACCAAGGCAAAGAAGCTTTTGCTGAGGTGAAGGACGCGAGGGAGGAACAACAATCTTTGAATTTTGAGCCAATTTTTAGCCATTTTCCAACTTCTATAAATATATGTATTTGAGACTTGTTTAGGGTTCGATTTTGGAAGGGAGAACACCCTCCTTAGGGTTTCTCCTCTCTTCTTCTTGAATCACTTTAGGGTTTTAGTTTTTGTTCATTTCTACTTTGGATTTGGTGTAATATTGAAGAGCCAATCAACTAGAGGACCTCATTCAACCTTGGAGCTGAGTTTGGAGCATTTCTCATCTCATATTTGTTTTGTATCTCTAACTCTCACTTTCTTCTCATCTATTTCATTATTATGGATGTAATAGACATGATTTTGATAGATTTGTGGGTTGTAATGAGTAGCTAAACTTTCCTCTAGGGTTGATTGTTTAAATTGATGCTTGATTTATATATCTTTTAGAATGGTTTTGTGAACTTATTCTTGTGTCGATATTAGTTGGTGTAGTTCTTAGGATTATTATGGTTTTAATTAATTAATCTATAATGAGAGTTGGGTCTTCGATCCCCATACTAGGGCATCCTTGGTGACGCTTGATTACGCCCTCAAATCTGGTCCTGAGTCTCTTAAGGTATGAATTAGTTAATTGAAATACTAATTAATCTAATCAAAGAAATCTAAGGAATTAGGAATGCCTAGTATTAGATGGATTTCATTAGGAGTAGCACCATCTTAGCATTATGTGAGGATCGTATGGACCGAGAGGTGATCAATCCGAGCGTAGTCCTATTGTATGGACCAAAAGGTGACCAATAGGATTCCTGAGGAAAGAACTACCTTAGAAAAGTATCGCATTTAATGACCTAGTTGGATCGAAAGGAGAATAAGGAGTTGGTGTGAGAAATTGAAGGGAGACACGAAAGTGTATACCTCATATTGTGTTCCTTGGACAAGCATAAGTATACCGTCACTTAATTAGGACTTCATAAATATAAATCAAATGCATCAATGGAACAATCAACCCTAGTACCATTCCTTGTGTTCTTTCTTCAAAATTAACCCATTCCTTGTAAGTGAGCATTGATCATACCCTACTTTGTTTTGTTTTATTTTGTTTTTAAAACCTTTTTCTACCAACCAACGAGTCGCTTAAATAGTGAACGACTTAAGTAGCCGAGGTACTCAATCCTCGCTAAAACCACACCTTCCCTATGGGATCGATATCTGAACTTGTTAGTCCACTGTATTACTTGTGCGACCCATGCGCTTGCTGAAAAATCGCGAACATAATTTACAACTTATTTTCCCAAAACAAGAACCCATCATGTCTAAAGAACTTGTCATGGGCTGCTTTTTCACAACAAGCATATTCTTCACTAAAATCTTGGTCCAAATGATGCAATTCTTTAATGTGTTCAAAACCAAGTAATTTAGCATTAAGAGTAGATATTAGGACATACCTCCTTGAAAGTGCATCAAGCAACGATGTTTTCCTTACCTTGTTTATAGTGGATGACATATGGAAAGGTTTCTACGAACTCCATCCATCGTGCATGTCTCTTATTCAACTTGTGTTGACCCTTCAAATGCTTCAAGGACTCGTGGTCAGTGTGAATCACAAATTCCTTAAGCCAAATATAATATTGTCAAGTTTCCAAGGCTCGAACCAATGCATATAACTCTTTGTCATAAGTAGGGTATTTCAGGGCGGCCTCACTTAGCTTTTCGCTAAAATATGTAATGAGTCGTCCTTCTTGCATAAGAGATGCGCCAATACCTAAACCTGAAGCATCACATTCAACTTCAAAAGTTTTTACAAAGTTAGGTAAAGCAAGTAAAGGAGCATGAGTTAGTTTTTCCTTGATTAATTGGAATGCTTTTTCTTGCACTTCACCCCACTTGAACCCAACATACGTCTTGATGACTTCGGTTATCAGTGCGGCTATGCTACTAAATTCCTTCATAAACCGCCGGTAAAAACTAGCAAGTCCATGAAAACTTCGAACTTTACTTATACTTGTCGGACTTGGCCAGTCTTGAATCGCTCGAACCTTCTCTTCATCAACATGTATTCCTTGTGAACTAACAACAAAACCAAGAAACACAAGCCTATCGGTGCAAAATGTGCACTTCTTAAGGTTAGCAAACAATCTTTTTTTTCTAAGCACATCCAAAATATATTTTAATTGAATCAAATGATCATCTAAGTTCTTGCTATAAATGAGGATATCATCAAAATAGACAACCAAAAATTTCCTAATGAAAGCATGCAAAACATGGTTCATTAATCTCATGAAAGTGCTAAGTGCATTAGTTAACCTCGAAAGGAATAACTAACCACTCATATAATCCTTTTTTTTAAAGCAATTTCCATTCATTACCTTCTTTCATTCTAATTTGATGGTATCCACTTTTCAAATCAATTTTGGAAAAAATACAAGAACCATGAAACTCATCAAACATATCATCTAACCAAGGAATGGGATGATGATACTTTACTGTTATGTTATTGATGGCTCGACAATAAACACACATCCTTCATATCCCATCCTTATTAGGAACCAAAATCACTGGAATGACGCATGGACTCATGCTTTCCCTCACATATCCCTTTTCCATCACTTCACCAACTTGCTTTTAGAGTTCCTTTGTCTCCTTAGAATTACTCCTATAAGCGGGTCGGTTCGGAATGGTAGCACCAGGCACAAAATCAATTGGATGTTTGATCCCTTGGATAGGAGGTAACCCTTTTGGAATTTTCTCGAGAAAGACATCCTCAAATTCTTGTAAAAGAGAGACAACTGAACTAGACAAAGAAGTGTCAAGTTGGTTGGTGTTAAAAAGTGCCTCTTTGTATAAAAGTACAATCATAGGCTTGTTTAAGAACAATGCTCTCTTAACCTCACTTGCCTTTGCATAGAAATTGGTTTTTCCCTCTATTTTTCTCCCATCATTCAATTCTGCCCTTTTTTTCTCTCTCATTTTCTCTTAAATTTTCAACCAATTTCTTTTTGTCACTCTCATTTTCACTCATTTTCTTTTGTTCACTCTCTTTTTCATTCTTTTTCTTTTGTTCACTCTCCTTTTCACTTTTTTCTTTTGTTCACTCTCTTTTTGTAACCTCACTTGATCTTCATAAACCTGACTTTGTGTCAAAGGAATAAGAGTATTGTCCATTGGTTGTGCACGAATGAGTACTTATTGGTGAAGCTATCATGCTTAACTTTCCTGTCAAATCGCTATGGTCATGCTAATAACAAGTGTCCAACTTGCATCGGAACTACATCACACAATCCTTCATCTTTGTATTTTCCAATGCGAAAGAGATTAACACTTGTTTATTCACCCTTACCTCCCCACTATTATTCAACCATTGCAATTTATAAGGTCGAGGATGCTTACTTGTTGGCATCCCTAGTTTCTCCACCAAGGTTGTGCGAGCGACATTAGTGCAACTACTACCATCAATGATCACACTACATACCTTATTTTGGACGTGGTAGCGAGTGTGAAAAATGTTCTCCCGTTGCACCTCATCATATTCCTTAGCTTGCACACTTAAGGCCCTCCTTGCCACCAACAAGTCTCCTTGGACAACGTACTCCTCATCATCAGCATCCTCTAAGGATGGCATCGAATCACAATCCGACTCATTGTCCGTTTCAATCTCACCACTGTCTCTCATCACCATAACTCTTTTGTTCGACTATATGACCCATGCCTTGGCATTTAAAACACTTAATATCGCGATTCTGAGAAGTGGAAGAATCATATTTACCTTGATTTCCCTAGCTTGTCACCTCTTGTTTTTGTTCCGTTTTGGGCTTGGTGTTGGGTTGCTTCGCTTCCTTCCTTTATTGATTCGACTTACAAGTGGATGAACTTGGACTACGGTGCAGAACGTGTGTTGCTACTGCCCCACCTTTTGACTTGATTCTCAATCTTGATAGCCATATGCACCATATCCTCCAACTCTACATAATGTTATAATTCCACCACATTTTGAATCTCCTGGTTTAAACCCGCTAGAAACTTCACCATTGTAGCCTCTCGGTCTTCTACAATATTTTCTCTAGCCATTGCAACCTCCATCTCCTTGATTCGTGCCACAGTAGGGGTCCCGGAATCAACAATATTTATAAACCTAAATTCCTCCTACTGCCGTAGCATTACTACTGCAGTATAGCGGCTCTAGGGTCGAACACAGGGATGGGTTTTCTTCGCACAAATGATTTACAGTGAAGGCCAAAATGGTGAATTCAATTTGGATTTGGGGGTTTTGGTAAAAACAGAGGAGTTGGTGATTTGTAGATTAAAAATGAAATAAGTGAAAAAAATGTAAAATAGAATTCCTTGTAGTGTTAGGTCACTGGGGCTGGGGTCTTGGGGCAACTGAGGTTCTCCAGGGTCTTTTACTCGCGTTGGGGAGGATGACATATAGTCATCTCCCAAACCGGTTCTTCATTTAATTGTAAAAATTGAACCTAGATAACTATCTTTGAAAATTGGTATTTGCCTCCCATTGATGGTCTCGGACAGTGAATAACATCACCTTGACTCACTTTCCAATAGCTAATAAATGATAACTAATGAATGTCACTGTATCTAACAATAAGTATACAATGAACCCTAAAGCTTACCAAGTATTGGCCGTTTACAGTGATCCGAAGGGATCAAACCTAAAATTTGGAGAAAATAAAAATATCCTTGAATCGCCTTTCAATAACCCATAGATGGTAACTAACGGGTGTCAATGGATCTAACGATAAGCATCCAAGGAACCCAAAAGCTTATCAAATATTGATCATTCAAAGCAACCGAAGGGATTAAAGCCTACGTTCGACTGAAACCATAAATGGTAGAAAATACCTCTGTTAAAACATGGAAAAACCCTCAGTTGCCTTCGATCCCCTGCCCAATAGCCTTCCACTCCAAGGAAAAAGGGTTTTAGCCGCTCATCCTCCGAGTTGTCATCCTCGGAGGGTGTTTGGCTAGTGAGAAAGTGGAGAAATGAGAGAAAATGAGAGAAAGAGAAGAAAGTGAAGCAAAACGGGAGAGCTGGAGCCCTCAAATTTATTCACTGGGAAAGTCCCCCTTTTAAGTGTTTGGTCAGGGGGCTTTTATAGCCAACCCATAATACAAATTACAAAATAACATAGCAAAATAAATATAATGGGGGCAAAAAGGAAAAAAAACCATAAGAGTAAAGAAGCAAAAAGGGCAGAAGGAAGGAACAAGGCATGATGAATAGTGCGCAGGATGGTGAACAGTGGCAGTGGCAAAAGCATTCCTGCAGTGCTCCATTTTTCTTCGCTTTTGCTCTTCTTTCCTTATGGGATCTGATCTGCAACGATGAATTCAACTCGGGTTCTTCGTGTTGAATTGACTCGATAATTTTGACCTGATTATCTTGCAAAAACTACAAAATTAGCCACAAAATGCGATCAGTAGAATAGGGACCTTAATGTGCAAATCGGGTTAATTCGGTTGATTAGTACACAAAAAGTGCTCAAAACCTACAATAAATAGGGCTCAAAATAGCACTTTTTGGACACTAATCACACCCCCAACCTACACATTGCTAGTCCCTTAGCAATGAAAGAAAGAAAGAAAGAGAGAGAGCATACAAAACGATAACAAAATGATGTTCACAAAAATTATTATATTTCAAAAAGGTTGTGAATGAGTAATGCCTAACCCTAAGTAAGAATCATCAAACCCTTGCCCCAATAACTATCTTGAGAGAATGAATGCCATACAAAATTGAGTATCAAAAGAGCCTCCATCTCGGTCCAGAAACTTCCACCAAAATCTAAGTGTTTGTTTGATTAGTTCTCAACAATAAACTGCCAAACTGCACTCTCCCCCCAACCAAGCTATTGCCACAACCTAGCACACTAACCGACCCAAATAGATCAGGACCCACTCTTATTCCACAATTCTTTTTGTGTTGTAGGGGTGCAATGCTGAGGAATCGACCTCACCAAAGTCCATGTAACGGGGATCCACCTATGACTCCCAACCAACTAAGGTTTAGGGCACCAAGTCATAGGGTCTTTCGACCACTAACTCTTCAGGTTTACCCCGGACTCCGAATGATTTCGAGACTCCAGCACCTATAACTTGCTAAACTCTACCCATCCACCCGTGTAGCGAGCACTAAGTCGGTGGCTCCCAACCAGTTGGCTTAGGGCATCGGGTTTTAAAGGCTTTTGCCATATACCCCTCGGACCGTGCTCGAGTTTCAGGGTAAAGCGTTGCAATTTTTCTTCTTTTTCTTTTTCTTTTTCTTTTTCACTTCTTTTTATTTTGGAAGACACATTGGCCTTCTATTCATGGGGGTCCTTAACCTATTAAAGGTGGTCAACGAAACTAGGGTAGGTTATTGCAAGGCTTAGGAGGCTAGGCAGTTTTTCAGGTTATTGAAGAAACCTGATGTGCACTGTGTGTGGTTAGCTAAAGGTGGAAGAAAAAGGTCGAAATCAGCAAGAATTTAACTAATCATCCACTCAATTAGGCATGGAACCAATCTAACATCAATAGAATTGGAAAAAGTTTCAATTTTTCAAACTACATGCTAGGCAAAACAAAAAAAAAAAAAAAGTGGGTGCAATTTTTGAAAAAAATAAGTTGTATAGTGTAACAGCTTCACAAAAAGGAAAACCAGCAAGCCACTGAACATTACAAAATGGGCTTGCTCAAAATAGTAATAAAAACATAAATGCAAAAGCCACTTCCTTCGCTAACTCTCCCCCCAACCAAATATCTCATTGTCCGCAATAGGGCTCGGATTGGAAAGTTAGAGAAGGAAGTGCTACCTCCTTGATGTGATGTTCTCGTTGTTGGATAGGAGACTTCAGCAAGCTTTCCATCGACACCTTATTCACTCCGTTTGGGCTTCAAATGAACAAGTTAGAAGAAGAAAAGAGAGGAAAAAAATGACCAGTTAGAGAATTTTGAAAATTTCACCTTCATAAAAATTTTAAAAGTGTTCTTTCTGGTTAGATTTAGATTCTACACTCTCTAAGATTTCCAACGGTATCAAGAACGCCTAAACAGAGTTCGGATGAAAAAGTTATGGGCGAAACAAAATGGGAAGCAAGCAACTTCGAAAAATTCGTTCGCGCAGTGCAAAAAAATTCGCGCGCGCTAATTTTCGCGCAGTGCAGAAAAATTCGCGCATGCGCGAATTTTCGTGCTGCTTTTTTTTTTTATATATATAAATAAATAAAAACTTTTTTTTTTGAGAGACAAAATTTTATTTTTAATTAATAAGATAAAATAAAAATAAAAACATTTTCAAAAGACTTTTTTTTTTTACTAATGTTCCCTTTTTTGTCTTATATGGCCGTACAGGTGATACAGGGAATGCATGAAATTTCGCGCAGTGTGCGAATTTTCTTGCTACGCGAATTTTCGCACAGTGCGCGAAATTGCTCCTGCGCTGGTTTTCTGCACTGTTCTGCTTCTGGACCTGCAAAAATAAACACAAAAATTTTAAAAATGCAGAAAAATAAAAATTAATCTAAAAACAAAGATTAATTAAAAATTAGAACAAATCTAAGAAGAAAAATTAATAAAATTAAAATATAATAAAATAAGATAACACAACAAAAAAATCAAAACAAAAAGTGGGGGAGACTGTGCCTCCCCATAACCATTTTTTAAGCCTTTGGAGGTTGTTGGAACTGGTGGAGCTTGTAGAAATGCTGAGGTTCAGGTGCTCCACGTCTGAACCAACACCCGAACCACCCGCTATGCCATGGCAGTGTGGGTAGCTGCTAGTTTCTTCGATGTAGTGGCAAAAATCTGAGCAGTGGCCGACTAACTTCCTGAAGTTTGTAGTATGGGCAGCAAAGGTGGGATGGCCTTAGTTTCAGCAGCAGGAGTTTAGGTTGGGATTGTGATGCAGGTGAAGGTAGTATGTAGACTGAGTCAGTAGGGGGCAGGGGTAAATTGTTCTCTTGGTGTTCTTCCACTGCTTCCTCAGTCAGCAACAGGAGGATTGCTTCCGTATTCTCCCATGGGTAGACAGCAGCACCAATGTCTGAAGATTCCAATAATAGTTGTTGTGTGACACTGCTCCTCTACCATGGTGTCACTTAGGCACTCTTCCTCTTGACTCCCTTCCTTGATGACTATGCGATAGGTGAGCTTTGAGATGGATTGCTGCATGATGTCAATTTTCTTCTCAAGGTCACTTTGAAGCACATCTAATTTTTGGTTGAGAGAGCTCTCCACAGTATCATCATTCGCTTAATTGGGCATTGATGTCTTCTGCTCTTCCACAAAGTCACCCCCCTGGTAAGATCCATAATGGCTTGCTCAGTTGGAGAGATTGACTGTATGATTGAGGCTGAAATGAAGAAGCATACTATGGAGGTGCAGGAGGTGCATAATGCAAAGATTCTGGTCCCCATGAGAAGTTTAGGTGTTCCTCCAACTAGGTTTGTAAGAATTTTCCATATGGTGCAATTGTTGGAGGCACCATGCACGAAGCATACTCATCCATGGAGGGTTTTATAGTCCCTCATGGACTTATGTGCATTTAAATTTCTCTCCAAGGCTGCTGACTTTGCTGTTCTTCCTCTAGATATTCCATTGGTCTCAAACTAATTTCCAATTCAGTATTAGGCTCCTGAAGAACACTGACTTTAATCCACTTGCCCTGGATTTCTAATCCACTGGAACATGGATTCCGCTTCCTGCTTCAAAAACATGCACACAGACAAAAAAAAAAAAAAAATCCAGTAGCAAATTTTTTTATTTTTTATTTTATTTTATTTATTTATTATTATTTTTTTGAAATGAAACAAAAGAAAAACTGACAATAAAGTATAAGAAATTCACCAGTACTTGTGATGAGATCACAAGTGTTCCGCAACTCGTCAATGTATTTAGGCACCATCCCGGCAACGGCGCCATTTGATTCGTGCCACAGTAGGGGTGCCGGAATCAACAATATTTTAAACCTAAATCTCATACTACTGCCGTAGCATTACTACTGCAGTATAGCGGCTCTAGGGTCGAACACAGGATGGGTTTTCTTCGCACAAATGATTTCCAGTGAAGGCCAAAACGGTGAATTCAATTTGGATTTAGGGGTTTTGGTAAAAACAGGGGAGTTGGTGATTTGCAGATTAAAATAAAATAAGTAAAAAAAATGTAAAATAGAATTCCTTGTAGTGTTAGGTCACTGGGGCTGGGGTCCTGGGGCAACTGAGGTTCTCCAGGGTCTTTTCCTCGCGTTGGGGAGGATGACATATAGTCATCTCCCAAACCGGTTCTTCATTTAACTGTAAAAACTGACCCTAAATAACTATCTTTGAAAAATTGGTATTTGCCTCCCATTGATGGTCTCGGACAGTGAATAACATCACCTTGACTCACTTTCCAACAGCTAATAAATGATAACTAATGAATGTCACTGTATCTAACAATAAGTATACAATGAACCCTAAAGCTTACCAAGTACTGGCCGTTTACAGTGATCCGAAGGGATCAAACCTAAAATTTGGAGAAAATAAAAATATCCTTGAATCGCCTTTCAATAACCCATAGATGGTAACTAACGGGTGTCAATGGATCTACGATAAGCATCCAAGGAACCAAAAGCTTATCAAATATGATCATTCAAAGCAACCGAAGGGATTTAAAGCCTACGTTCGACTGAAACCATAAATGGTAGAAAATACCTCTGTTAAACAAGGAAAAACCCTCAGTTGCCTTCGATCCCCTGCCCAATAACCTTCCACTCCAAGGAAAAAGGGTTTTAGCCGCTCATCCTCCGAGTTGTCATCCTCGGAGGGTGTTTGTCTAGTGAGAAGTGGAAAGAAAATGAGAGAACATGAGAGAAAGTGAAGAAGGAACACGGGAAAGCTGGAGCCCTCAAATTTATTCACTGGGAAAGTCCCCCTTTTACAGTGTTTGGTCAGGGGGCTTTTATAGCCAACCATAATTCAAATTACAAAAATACATAGCAAAATACTATTACAATGGGGGAAAAAAGGAAAAAAACCATAAGAGTAACGAAGCAAAAACGGGCAGCAGGAAGGAACAGGGCAGGATGATAGTGTGCAGGATGGTGAACAATTGGCAGTGGCAAAAGCATTCCTGCAGTGCTCCATTTTTCTTCGCTTTTTGCTCTTCTTTCCTTTTGGGATCTGATCTGCAACGATGAGTTCAACTCGGGTTCTTCGTGTTTGAATTGACTCGATAATTTTGACCGATTATCTTGCAAAAACTACAAAATTAGCCACAAAATGCGATTAGTAGAATAGGCAGGACCTTAATGTGCAAATCGGGTTAATTCAGTTGATTAGTACACAAAAAGTTCTCAAAACCTATAATAAATAAGGCTCAAAATAGCACTTTTTGGACACTAATCACTCCTTATAATACTCCTTCACACTACGGTTGTCTTGCCTCAGGTTTTGCAACTTGTTGTACAACTCCTGGTAGTAATAAGTTGGGACGAATCCCTTCCGCATCACCCTCTTCATCTCTTCCCATGTTTCCTCCTCACTATGGCATAATCCGAGAACTCTACGATGGCAAGCTTCACCTTCTTATTTTCAGAATATTTGTGACAATAAAAAATCATCTCCACCTTTATCTCCCACTCAAGATATACCTCAAGGTTATTCTTTCCTTAGAAGGATGGAATCTTCATCTTAATACTACCCAAATTATCTTCCTGATTCCAAGCTTCTCTAAGTCTCCCTCCATACCTCTTGTCACTAACAACTGAATCATGATCAATCTCATCCTCAAAACCATCCCCTTCATACTCTTTTTCTTCTACTCGCACCCCTTTTCTTAGCAACCTCTCCCTTCTATGCCCTGTTGGAGGGTTTCATGGCTGCTCCAAGCTTTGCTATACCTTTTCATGGAATTGTTCCAATTCAGCCCTAAACATTCTTTGTACTTCGCTAGTTAAGGCCTTCATAATGAACTTCATGTCAATTCCTCCCGTCACACCTTCGGATGCACCGTTGTTTGACATATTGCTACAAAAACAAGGTTAGAAGAAAAAAAAATAGGACCTCACAAATCACTCACGTGTATTCACTCAAAGAATGATTCAATCATGCTTTCACACAATTTATTTGGCTTTTTCTCAATCTAATGTTCTTACCACTCTTACTCTTTTCTGCTCATAATCTCTCTTTCGATTCTTTTGGAACTAATTAAACAAATAAGATTTTTTTCCACAAAATTCAATTGAAAACCAATCAAATGATAGGTTGGTGGCGTTAACCAATATTCAAGTCTTACTTAAAGCAACAAAGGTTAGGGTCACTAACAAAACATTTTTTAGTTTGTTACCCACTTTTTTTTATACTATGGTGGTGACTTGATTTCCAGCAACTAAAATGATGATAAACTTATAGGAATTTTTTTTTCTCGGCCTCTAGACTTTTTTTTTTCTTTTTTTTTGTAACTTGGGATGGACTGGTTCAATATAAAGGAACACACCAAAAAAAAAAAAATTATGTACAGTCAAGAATGAGAAAAATTGGACTTGGGATGGAGTAGATAATGAGTTGTGAATGGAATTGGGGGTTGAATGGAATTTAGAAGGAACGGATGAAAGTGGTCACTAAGTTGGGTTCGGACAAAGAAAACTGTAAAAACATAGGCAAACTAGAAAATATAACCTTTTGCTCTGATACCAAATGATACGAACCCCGCTAACTTGTGAGGAGACCTGTGATCGAGTTAATCTTGGAAGAATCGCTCTAGTGTTCGGCTTGGATGGATGACCTCTATAACACCCGAAAATATACCCTAGTCGTTTTCAACGTGTTTAGGGTATTTTGTTGGTATAAGTTGAATTTTTTCGTAATTATTAGTTTGCAAAGTGAGAAAATTCGAAACCCGGAAATTTGCATAAGATAGAAGGATAAATTTGTAATTTGTCAAATTGGGACACAAAAATCATAAGATAAGAATATGAGAGACTATTATAGAAATAACATAACTTGTGGTGCAAATAGAAGGGAGTTGAAGGATCAAATTGCAATAAAAGGAGACTTAAGTCAAAAGAATGCATTAATGGTGGACAAACAAGGCCTTATGTAATGAGACCAAATAAGACCAATTTTGGTCTCTCATTTGGGAATTTTTGGAGGCCAAAACGAGAAAGTGAGAAGAGAAGAGAAAAAGAAAAAGAAGAAGAAGAAGAGAAGAAGAGAAGAAGAAAGAAAAGGTATGGAATCTATGTATGGAAACTAGTTTTGTATGGAATAGCAAGGATTTGTATGGAATAGTATGGTTTGTATGGATTCATATGGGATTGGTATAGATTTCTAAGGTTTAGTTAGGAATTCTTCCTCACCCTAGATTTCATGAAAGTCGGGCTGGTAAAATCCTAGTTTGCATAAGATGAGTAGGAATCCTCCCTTTGAGTAGGGATTCTTGGTTTATGATGATGGGATATATGTTTGGGGGTTAGGAATTTGACCTAACTTACAAGTGATTAAGTTTGGGTTTGGAAAAACCCTAATTCATCTCTATGTTTGGTTTTGGTTGGGTTAGAACCCATTGGGAGTTTTTCTTAGTGATACTTTTGGAGTATTTAAGTTTTTGGATGGGTTTTTAGAAAAGTGGACAAAATGATCAAAAATCTAGGCAAGGTCGGGGGTCCTTCGCCGTGGCGAAGGGACCCCTCGCCACAGCGAAGGTCCACACCACGGCGTGGCATGTCCACGTTGCGACGTGGCCGAGAAGAGGATTTTTTCATTCTCGGGTTGGCCGCGGCGAAGCCACTGTTCACAGCATGGAAATGTTGTATTTTTGTTTCGTTTTGTTTTTCTGTTGTTCCGAAGACTTGTCTATTGGACTAATAAGGATCCTATAAGTGTATGAAAGGGTCCATTCATGTCTGTAAGGTAAAGGAAAGGAAAAATTAGACCATACCTTGCCACCTCGGCGGAGCGGAGTTCGATGGTGGAAAACGTAATGCCCCTATTATAAGATAGTAAGTTACTGAACACATATAATTGTAGGAATGCCTAAGACCAGATATTGAATGACATGGCACCTCTGTTACATGGGCAGGCACGTATAGTACTTTGGTACTCTCTGATTAGTGCGACGACACTCTCTAACCGTGCTTCGGCACATTTAGTACTTCGGTACTCTCTGTTTAGTGCTTCGGCCCTCTCTGTTTAGTACTTCGGTACTCTCTGATTAGTGCGATGACACTTTCTGTTAGTGCTTCGGCACTCCTGCTTTGTGCTACGGCACCTTAGTACTGCATCGTACCTTCGGGTACTTATTGTGTTGTGTCCTACTCATTTCTTGTTATTGGTCTAGGCAATCCAACAGTTATATGATAAGAGTCTGTATAATGAATAAGAGTAAAGTAAAATACATCGTTCTGCTCTGAATGTACCTACAGGTACCTCTATATAAGTATAAGTTCTGTAATACCTACGGGTACCTCTGTATAAGTATAAGCTCTGTAACTCCTACGGGAGGTAAGTACAAATATGTGTCCTACGTGATATCCGTACAAGTATAAGCTTTGTAACTCCTACGGGAGATCGAGACAAGTATAAGTCTACTATAAGTACAAATATGTGTATAAGTTTGTTATATGAATTTATGGAAAATTCTGATATCTGCTACTGTGTATCTGTTACTGTTATATGCTCACTATAATTATGTTCATGCATGTGTATACGTATAAGCTATATGTTTCCCACTAAGCGTAAAGCTTAGCACGAGTTTTAATCCGTGTAGGTACAGAGGAGGACGTCCGCGATCTTCCGCACACTGCCGGGTCAGCACACTAGTAGGAGTCCACCACAGTAGGTTCTGTTCTCTGAATATGTAAATGTGAATGTATAGTTTTTGTATATGTATATGTAAATGGGACTCATAACTGTATGTATTGACACTGTAAACACCACTACGGTGGTAGTTTTATTTTTGTATCTATGGATATAATATTTTGATTCAGTTATAAGACTTGGGCGCACCAATGTCTGAAAAAGTAAGTAAAGAGTCCCAGTTGGTATCAGAGCATCCCAGACCTCGGGTTCGAACCTGCCAATCGGGTCAGACCCAAGACGAGGCGCTACAACCTCGACCCGTTGCTTATAAGGAAGCAAGAACCTTGGTATATGAGGATGCCACAATCGGTGATGTAGATCCGATTGATAAGTCTTGATGAACGCCACAGAATAACCAATAAGTTCAAAGAGTTCTTTCAAGAATCAAAAAGAAATTTAAACTCTCAATTTTATAAATTTGTAATTGAAGAAAACAGGGATAACACGCCTATAAATAGGCCCAAAATATGAAGAACAAAACAAAGATTTGGCAACAAAACAAAGATTTGTCCACAAAAGAAAGTAAATATTCGGCCAAAACAAGAAAGGAAACTAACTTATCTTCCTAAACTACTCACACCCAAAAACGTCTACTAAGAAAGGAAACTAGATAATTTAGGACAAGACTTGGTAATCAAATGAACCGCAAATCGGGAACAAATCGGCAGAAAATCATAAATAAATCAGCACCAAATAAGCAGCAAATCAGGAACAAATCAATACCAAATCTACAACAAATCATCTCCAAAATAGCAGCAAATCAACAAGTCAAAAACTCCTTGGCTCTTGGTCCAAATTCGGATTTACTTTGATGATGTGGACCATCTTTGTTTCCTCTTTGGAGTTGAACACGTGAGCTTCTTCTACTTGGGCATCTCGAATTAAAACATTAAGGGATTCTTTGAATCTCTTGGCTCTAGCTCGTGTCATCGGGCCAAGTGGGATTTCAAGTGGGTCTGCACTCCATTCCTTAACCATGCCTCTATCACAATGGTATTCTTGGAATACTCACTCCCATTGTCTGTTCTAAGAATCTGGATTTGGGTTTGAAATTGGGTTTTGACCACTGAATGAAAGTTTTAAAAAACCCGCCTTGTTTCAGATTTTGCCTTTAAGAGATATACCCAACATAGTCTAGTATGATTATCGATAAAGGTGATAAACCATCTAGCTCTTGAGAAATTTTTGAGTTGTGAAGGACCCCAAATATCACTATGCACTATTGAGAAAAAAGCATAATGTTTATATGTCGAGGCTGGAAAAGATACACGATGATGTTTAGAGAGCTGACAAACCTCACACTGAAAGGAACTAAGATCTTTATTATTGAGAAGAGATGGAAATAAAATTTTCAAGTATGGAAAAGGTAGGGTGGCTAAGTCTATAGTGCCAAAATATGACATTATTTTCAAATAAAGAAATAGAAAAAGATTTGCAAATTGGATTTTGTCTACTTAAGTCTTCCTTGTCAAGGTAGTAAAGTCCTCCACTCTTTAACATTGCCAATCATCTTCCCCGAAACTAGTTCTTGAAATTGACATGACAAAGAACCAAATTTAGCAACACAATTTTGATCATGAGTGAGTTTATTAATGGTCAAGAGATTACATGCAAGCAAAGGAACATAAAGCACAAATTTTAAGGTTAGGTTTCTCGACAAAATAATTGACCATTTCCCTACTACAATGGCTAATGAACTATCAGTAATCTTTACATTCAAATTACTAGCACAAGGAGTATAAGTGGAGAAGAGTGAAGGACAACCTATCATGTGATTTGAGGCACTGGAATCTAAGATCCAAGGAGTTTTATCCTCGATTAGCACACTCAAGGATTGAGGAAAATTACCTTTTTGTATAATAGAAGCAGATGGAAGTGAAGTTGGTTTCAAGAGTTTCAAGAAACTTTCCATATGTTCTTTATTAAGGGAAACTAGAGAATTTTCGGGTGCTGATTCACCTGAAATCGTTTGAAGAGCTCTACTGGTCACTTGATTAAATTGTCCATTTTTCAAATGAGGGGGCTTTCCATGCCAACTTCTAGCAAGTCTCACGAGTATAACCAGGTTTTTTACAATGATCACTCCAGGGCTTGTTTTCCTTTTTATTCTGAGAGTCATTTCCTCCATTTGAGGCATTTGAGAATCGATTGCTTTTGGCTATCAATGCTGAATGATTCCATTTCAGGAGTCTTTCAAGTTTCCTTGCCCAACATAACGTTCCTTCTACTTCTCTCCCTTTGGACTCAGAGAACACTTCTCGAGTAGATGGAAGACCTCGCGTCCAAGAATTCTTCTATGAACCTCATCAATTTCATTATTTAGACCAGCCAAGAAGGTAAAGCACGTTCTTTTTTTTCTTTTTTTTTTTATCATTTTCTTGAATATGGCACTGTCTTATGGACAATGCCACTCATAGTCATAAAATAAATCCAACTCCTCCCATAGGGTTCTAAGAGTATTGTAATATTGTAAGACACTCGTATTACCTTGTTTTGTATTCCAAATCTTCATAGAAATTGCATAAACCTGTGCTAAATTTCCCAGGTATGAGAAACTCTCCTTTGTAGCCTCCCACTCATCAATTTTTTACCTCATATTGATAAAAATACCCTTATTATTTTTTTATAAAAATTTCAAAGACACATGCAAATACATAAAATAGTAAAAGACATTTTTGTCCACATTGAGTCCCTTTTTTCAAAAAAAAAAACACCAAGAAGGTTAAATTTACAAATTTTGACTTACTTGAGGTATTTTAACCAAATATTTCTAAAAATTAATTGAATATTTACACATTTATAAAATTTCAATGATTAAAATGAGTAAACAAAGTTTGAAGTAGTATATTGAAATAATTCATTAATTTTAGTTTATGATGGTTTTTATTATTATTATTTCCTTATTTTATTTATATCATTGCATCCAAGTGGATTTGGGCCAGTCATGTTAGGCCCTCACTTAAGCAAGATGGGCCTCAGCGAATATGTATGGGCCAAGACCAGCCCCCATTTGCAGCTCCTAAAACTTTACGAATTACGCACAACCACATAATCTCATCTTCCTCCCATCACCCTGGATCACTTTTCAGGCGCCCAGAAAGAGTGAGCAGGAAATGGCGCTAACTCTAGGCAACACCTTCCTCCAGTGAAAGCTTTCTCCTTCAACTCTTCCCATCAAAAAGGTTAGTAGACGAAGCTATGTCTTTCTTTGAATTTGTAGAAATAGTTCCTAATAAATCTAAATTTGAGTTCGCTTTTTTTTTTTTTTTTTTTTTATAATTTCAATTCAATTTAATGATTTTCTTGTTGTTAATTCCAAGAAAATGGGTGAGGGCAATTCGTCCGCAGTGGACGTGCAGCAGGAAGGACATACACCCGGAGTTCCACGAGGACGCCAAGGTGTACTGCAATTGTGAACTGGTGATGACCACTGGTGGGACTCAGAAGGAGTATGTGGCCGATGTCTGGTCTAGAAACCACCCTTTTTACCTCGGCAATCTCTCTGCTCTTCTAGTGGATGCCGATCAAGTCGAGAAGTTCCGGAAGAAGTTTGGGGAATTATCACAGATTTTGGAGATTCCTGTACTCAAATATGAAGAAATTGTGCTACCTACTAAGCGCAAAGCCGCTGGTAAAGGGGGA